>JAEBDU010000007.1:61599-96284 GCA_016802625.1 Heliconius numata
GGGGATCGTCTGCTCTTGCACTTTCGACCAGGCCTATAAAGCCCTTGGTGCTGCTATAGGCCGCCATGTACTGTCCCGTCATGCTTCCGTGAATGACGCGGGAGCTGACGTTGTCATAGATGGCGGCTTTGGCTTCATCGAGCTCCACTTCCAGGAGTTTGAAGTTCCCTCTCTGGAAAGTCTGAAGGATCTTTTTACAGACATTGGTGTTTACCTCGCGGGTTGATTAACTTAACGCTGTATCCTACACACTGCAAATTAGGCAGAGGGAACCTAGTGTTAAGGCATTCTGTTCCTCATTTTCCACTTAATTTCAGTGGCAAAACTCAACGCCGCTCTTTACCTTGACACTAGAACGATGCTTTTGTAATGTTACAGAATTATTGGATTTTTTTTCTTCTTGTAATAACAATACTAATTTGGTATTGGTTCCTCTCTCTGGAGCCCTAGCCACCGATGGCTTGGACCCTTGTCCCGCCCTCGGAAGAGTGGTTTTTTTATATTTTTAAATGTATCTTTTTTATAATAATTTATATTTAAAAATGTAAAATTGATTCACTAATTTAATAAAAGTATATTCAGTATACTAATTTTAAAACATGTTTTTCACACATTTTTAATACTATTATAATAATAAAATAAGTTATATTATTATAATAGTATTAAAATATATGTGAAAAACACGTTTTATATTTTTAAAAAAATATTATTTTTTTTGTACACTTTCTAGGAAGACTCAATTAAATCGCTTTATCTAAGGCCTAGATTCAAAGCTAAACGTATTCGTATTGAAGTATGGAATAGCCTACTTGACACTAATAGCCTACTGTTTAAGTTAATCGTTTCAAAGTATTAATATTTGTTCGACTGTACAAAAAAGAATCGCTTAATTAATTTTTTTATCTAATTTTTAGCATATTAAAAACTAGAAAAATGTAATTTATAGTTGTCTAATTTTCATAAACAAGAGAAAACGCTGTCCGCCATGTTAGTCTACCGATAACCTATGCTCTGAACTGAAATATAAATAGTAAACAAGCAATTAAATGGTTAAACAAACATAATCTCACGTTTAAATTAAAAAACGTGACTCTTACTAGTTTAAATGAAAAATATAGTATTTGATATTATAGTTTGACATATAGAAAATTTAAAGTAATTAACTATTATATATTTTTTTACATTATAAATATTAGATCTGTGAAATAAATAAAGTTGTAGCTTAGTACGACGGTATGTCATAGCTAGCCATTTTTAAATGTGTAGGGGTATTGCTCCGGTGGTTTCTAGTCATATTTGTAGTTGCCATTCGTTTTTTAATTAATTATTTGCATTTATTCTGTATTTATTACTTGTAACAACATTTTTAAATAATACAAAAGCTATAATAATATAGCTATATTTGTTATTTTAAGTGGTCAATTAGATCGACCTTACCTTTATCCTGTTGCTACAGCATGAGGTCTACATACGAGTACAATGCAAATAATATTGAAATAATACAACTGAACGTTAATTAAAAATATGAATAATAGACGATAGTATTACAGCCTCATCGTTCAGCTCTGAGTAATAATTAACTTTACCTGACTGCTCGTTGGAATCATTATCTATATATATAATAAAACTGTTAAGGGGGTAAAATCTGTACATTGAATATAAACTAAAAAAAACACTTCAGGGGGACTTAATACAACTAATAGAAGGTAAAAATATAATTTTTGGAATTCTTGTCTGTCTGTCTGTTGTGACTCTTTAACGCAAAAACTACTGGACGGATTTAAATGAAACTTCTTTTGTTGTATAGCTATTAGTCTTCGCCTACATATAGGCTATAATTTATTTTGATAGCCCGAATACCTGATGTGAAGCCCTAGCAGCCCGCCTAATCTATAAGAGATATCAATACAATGCTTTAGGAAAAGTTATTCAGCGTGATGAGCATTTTCTGTTGACATAAAAAAAATCGATCCTACCACAAAGTGGAACCCCAGTCACCCAGCTAAACTTTAAAGATATATAATCTGTCGTCTTAAAACAAATTATTGTACGTAATAAACATTTTTTTGACGTTTATTAATATCATAATTATTATTTAGAATTGTTAATTCATAGTTTTTAGTTAAATTTAAGTAAATATCTTCATTTTACTTTATTAGTTAAGAGCGCCTATTATTATCTCAAAAGCAAACATATATGCTAATTTTAAAGTATATAATTTTATCAGGCGTTCTTTCAATTCTGTCAAAATACGTATTTATATTCATCCCCCCTCGCGAACACATCTTTTAATTCCCTTCATGAAACTTATATTTATACAGGAAATATTTTATACAACTTCTATGACTATTATTATTATAAAACTAAAGAGATTGCTTAGTTGACGCGGTAATCTCAGAAAATACGGATTTAAATTGAATAATTAGTTTTGTGTATCATAGTGCCTACATATAGGAATGTTTAGGCTATAAGTATTACATCACGATATAACCAATCGCAGAGGAGAAACATTAAAAAATGTGGCAAAACTGGAAAGCTTGAGAGGTTCCATGCGTCCGCCGCGTAAAGCTACGCAAAAATTACATGTGAAAAATAATTGTTCTCCTTCAAAAGTTCTAAGTAAAAGTCCATGATAGAAAATGTTTATCTCCTAAGCCTACACTAACCATTTAAAACAAATCCGTATCCAACATGCACCTACAAATCACATTAGATATTATGACTGCTTACTGTAGATCGCCGCACGCAACAGGGTAGGCAAAGGGAACGTAGTGTTAAGGCACTCTATTCATATTTTCCGATGAATTCTGGAGGCATTGTGTGTTCAGTGAGAAAACTCAACGCCGCGCTCGACACCAGAGCGAAGAAATGCAAATATTCGATATTTAATTTCCTCAAGTGGGAATCGAACCCACAACGTGGTGCGGTACCAGTCACACTTTATGCCCCTACGTCACGACTGGTCTCAAAAGAACCTTTTACTAGATACATTTCAAAGCAATATGTTACAAGTTGTTAGGTATTTAAAATGCAGTATAAGATAAAGATATCCTGTAGTATTATTGTATCAGTTACAAGCCACACACCCCGGCTTTGCACGGGTGCAACCATACACACAAGTAACATGTACTTATGTAGTAGCTAACGTGCTGTTAGTGTATAGTCTTCTATCATATTTTTCTATCCATTTAATAAAGAATAAAACTTTGTTGTTTTTATAACCCTTATGATTATCAAGATGGTGTGGATGGTATTTAAGTTTATGATTTACCTATTTTACAATTAGAAAATACGGCTGCAGAAAGCAAGTCAAACAGTTTTCCAGGACACTCCCCATGATAAATACGATAGAGAACTCACAGCTAGAAGACGTTTCTACGCAATGCTAAAGTGTCAAGCCTTTTACAGATCATTGGTTCCCCATTGTTTCAAACGGTTCTACGTTGTAAGCAATTAAATGTGCCAAGCTGGCACTGGGATGCACCCGCCCAGAGACAACGTGGCCCCACATATGAACGTACCTCGATCCTATAAAGCTGCTGATGACCACCACTTTCTTTAAAACCAATTTGGCCTTGCTTTCTACATGATCGCGATACTTTCAGTCACGCGCTCTATATAAGGGTATTGTTTTTGAAGACGACAAATGTTGTGATAAACGCGCAAACTTATGTCTTCTGGAGGTTAAATTGAACCAAGTTCCTTTCACCTATGAGGAAACATTCCCAAGGGATGCCTCAACAGAAGACATAAGTTTGTTTCATCACTGGTCGACGTTTCAAGCTACATGAACAATAATAGAGTCCAAATCTACAAAAAAAATTCTGTTTGTCTGTTTATTTGTCTGTACACGCTAACCTCCGGAACTACTAGACTGATTTGAATGAATCTTTTTGTTGTATAGTTATAAAGTCTAGGCAACTTCTAGGCTATAGTTTATTTTGAAAATCTGGCAGGTGAAGGTTTATTTTGAAAACCTTTTAAGGTTCCACATCAGGTGATGTGGAACCTTAAAAGCCTGTCTAAACTATAAGAGATATAAATATACTGCCTTTGGGAAAATTTAACATTTTGACAAACAATTTCCAGATATTTATACGTAACAAAAATTAAGGTCTGGAGTACCTGGCAGCCCATCTAATCTCGAAGAGATAAAGATAGCGTCATAGTAAAAGTGGATCAACATAACAACTTGGGCCCTGGCCTGGCCCAATATTTGTCAATATTTCTATGGTAAGATGTCAATTGAAATGTGAACGTCTCATTGTGCGTCTATATCACTAAATCTAAAAGCCACAAATTTTATAAAATTAATAAAGTGTTGTGTATTTGTGACTTAAAAAAATATGCCTTCTATAAGGCGGTGGACAAATTTAGGCAGAAGAATCTAATCGTACTGCCCAGAACGTGAAGATTGACTGATAATGATGCAAATTTGGATCGAGCTGCTTTTTGTTATGATATATCAATTGATGCCAGCAGTACCTACAGCTGTGTTGCTATTGGATCTATGAACTCAGCTTGCCAATATTGTAAGGTTATTGTAAAAACTCAGTTTGCCAATCAATTTGGTGGCGCAATGATTTTATTATAAGGAGGAGGATTGCCAGTTGTCCCACGTTCAATGCAAGCTGAGTTGCTGAGATGTTTAAAGTCCTCGAAATTGTGGAAACATGTCAAGGTATTACATTTAAGCAAGAATATGCGTGTCATGTTGCAAAATGATCTATCTGGAGACATATTCTCTAAACAACTCATTGATATTGGTAATGGCAAACTTCCTATATATGCGCTGACTGGCTGCATCACCTTTCCTGATAGTTTTTGTCAGTTAACGTAATCAAAAGATGAACTCATTCATAAAGTGCTTCCAAATGTTGCTGAAATGTTGCTGATTATTTATTCCATAATTGGTTGTGCGAAAGAGCTTTACTGGCTGCCAAACACACTGATGTAAATGAATTATATATAAATTTTCAAGATGGCATTCCTGGCAAAATAAGGACACATAAGTCAGTTGATATGGCAACCAATGAAGATGATGTCGTGAACTATCCACCGGAATTTTTAAACTCACTTGATTTGCCAGGATTGCCGCCTCACAGCCTTCAATTAAAGCTTGAATGTGTAGTTATAATGTTGCGAAATATTAACCAACTGAAACTTTGTAATGGCACACGATTAGTGATAAAAAAATAATAAATAACGTAATAGAAGCAATCATATTGAAAGGAAAGTATAAAGGAGAAGACTTTTTGATGATGCGGGGCATCCCAATGATTTCGACTGACATACCATTCGAGCTTAAAAGACTACAGTTTCCAGTACGGCTTGCTTTCGCAACGACTATAAACAAATCCCAGGGGCAGTTATTAAGTGTTTGTGGTATTAATATAGAAAACTCATGTGTCTCGCATGTTCTGTTGTATGTTGCCTGTTCCCGTGTTGGAAAACCATCTGCTCTGTTTGTTTACGCGCCAGATAACCAAGCAAAAAATAAAGTGTACCATAAAGTACTACAATGAAAATGAAACTGAATTTAGAATAAGTAAAAATGAAATAAAATATAATAAGTAGGTATCATAATAAGATATCGGAAATTGTTATTTTTATTATCATTTTTAATGAATATTATAAGAATTAAAAATGATTTAAGTTTTAATTTTTTTTATCTTACTAGCTGACCCGGTGTCGCGAATAGCAGAATACATATTTAAAAAAATCGACTGTTAGGCGATACGAAGTTCGCGGGTCTGCTAGTTTGAAATAATTATGTTTATATACATTTCTTTTTTTATTTCTGTTATTTTTTTTAAAAAAATAAGTGTAGCTGGTCTTAAACCCATGCTTCTTGGCTTTAGCTTTCTAGATTCTACAACTTAGTAGTATTGCGTTCCGAAATCTAAACTATATAGTATTTCTCGCATTGTCTACCCCGAAAATAGAAACTTCCTAATGTTTTATATTTTTTATTGAAAAAGTGGGGGGCAACGAGCTTAGGAACCAACTTCAGCAGGTAGATACTTCACCCAAGTATAAAAATGTTGAAAAATCTTATCCAATGGAAGTACATTCAAAATATATATTAGAACATACATCTTACTTTGCAGATCTTTGAACTGAAACACAAACATTAAGAAAAGAAAGCTTGGACATAATAAATAGGGCAATTTATTACAAGATAAAGTTTTTAAATGATATTGCAGAGCATTGCGTTTCTTAATAAAACTTTAGACGTGTGACCTACAAACTGTTTCTACTATTATTTATTTGGTTATTTATTATTTTAATTCATATCTATCTACCAATGTTCTATACAGGATAAATAGAGACAAAGTAATATTTCACTCTATTCCTGGAGATATTACGTGTTCGATGGATGAACCGTTTGCTTGGTGTTTTGTAATGCATGTTTATTTCTAAAACAAATTTTTAGTTAAGCTAACATTGTCTTATAGGAACAACTAAAAATTATATATAATGACATTCTAAGTGCTCGAAGTGCTCGAGGTGCTGTTAGCGTTATGTATTATAGGGCCTCTTAATATAAAAACACTATCTTATGCAAATTGCATATTTCAATCAGTAGTTTCTGAGATTAGTGTGTTCAACCAAACAAACTGCAGTCCTGTAATATTGGTTAAGATTTCGTTTGAAATTGGACAACCTAGTGAATTTTCACTACATTTTCTTTTCAACATATAAAAAGTAGAGTATTAAGCTTTTGCCCGAAGCCTTTATTTAACGAGCAATTTGCAGGATAAACAAATCGATAATAAATAAAAAATAACTTTCATAGTAATTCACAGTATTGGAATTCACCGCACATGTCACATCGCATGACCGAAGGTTGTGGTTGATTGCAAACATTCACATTTAATTCCTTTGTTGTAAGTACTTACATGTATTTATTTATTTAGTAAATGCATAAGCATAATACGCAATCTCTCCTGAATTCGGCGGAAAATAGGGGATGGAAGTATCTTAATAAGAACAATGTCTTCATTAGGTTCCCAGGATCGGTTTGCCTACCCTGCTAATGCGTGATACAGCGTGAGGCTAAAAAAATAAATAGAATATACATATATATTTCTATACTTATACATATTATAAAGCTGAAGAGTTTGTTTGACTGAAAGCGATAATCTCAGGAAGTACTGCTTTGAATTTAGAAATATCTTTTTAGAGCTTCACATATTTCATATATAACAGGGTGGCGAAGGAAGCATATTGTTAAGACACTCCGTTCCCCAGCGACGAAACGAAAATATTAATAAATAATAATTTATTCCCCCCAGTTTGAACCCACGACCCTCGCGCTTACATTCACACGCTACTTATTGGTTGGCTATATTATACTATACTAGCGGACGCGCGCAGCTTCACTTGCGTATTTAAGGGTGAATTCTAATAACCCATGAAAGATGTGTTCAATGAAATATTTTTAAGAGTCTAAATTTCAAATTTTATAAAAATCGGTGGCGATTTAAAGATTTTTCCATACAAACTTTCAACCCCTTATTTGCACCCTTAGGGGGTGAATTCTAGAAAACCATGAAACATGTGTTCAATTAAATATTTTTAAGAGTCTAAATATCAAATTTTATAAAAATCGGTGGCGATTTAAGAAATTTCCCATACAAACTTTCAACCCCTTATTTGCACCCTTACGGGGAGAATTCTAGAAAACGATGAAACACGTGTTTAATTAAATACTTTTAAAAATCTAAATTTCAAATTTTATAAAAATCGGTGCCGATTTAAATTTTTTTCCATACAAACTTTGAACCCCTATTTCACCCCTTTAGGGTTAAAATTTTTCAAAATCCCTTCTTAGTGGATGTCCAGATTACAAAAGTAAAGTTTTGTACAAATTTAACGTTTCTACGATCAGCGGTTACGGCTGTGCGTGCGTCTTACCTCAGTCAGTGAGGACAAGTCCTTTTATATATATAGATTAATAATTTCGATGTGACCCACTGTACCTTCATAGAATGTGTCATATATCATTTTCAATTTTTTACTTAGACAATTTCCTCGTAACATAATGAATACGTAAAAACACATACAAAAATCGATTCTACGACCACCCTCATAGAGCTCTGTGACCCCTAAGCTACATTCCTCTGTTTCATTAACTATCAAAAAGCTTGCGTGATTATAACGAATATCGTAAGTTTCATACCAATGCACAATGGGCGATACGTTAAAAGTAATTTGAATTTCACGCAACATTGTTGTCTAAGTACTATATATATACAATACAATACTAAATATCAGTTTCACGCTGTATCCCGCACACAGCAGGGTAGGCATAGAGAGCCTAGTGTCAGGACACTCCGCTTCCGCGCGAATTCTGGAGTTATTGTGTGTTTAGTGGCATATCGATCGATGCGCTTTGCCTCCACACTAGAGCTTAGCTGATCGAATTCGCGAAGAAATGAAAATATCAAATATTTTTTTCGAGAGGGAATCGAACCCAAGCGTTTGCTGTCAAAACTATTTATTACTGTTTCTACTTATATGTCAATCTGTTTGGGAATTTACAAACTGATCCAACCGCTCGCGACTTCACCAGCTTGGATTACATGATTATTGCTTTAAGTCTATTTCGTTACTGACATTTCACAAAAATATTTTAACAATATAGAATTATATATTTTTTTATATTTTGGACTCTCATATAAACTTTCGTCTCGTTCTATCTATTAGTGAAAATTACATTAAAACATATTGTATAAGATATGCCTTTATCTGTACTACCTATATATAAAATTCGGAACTACGCCCCCAAAAAACCATCTGTTCGAAAATACGGTTTCTATAATCAATAGAGGAAACGGACATCCTTTGATGTTAAAACCATATGCCAATTTACATCCTTACTTACCTATGTTTTAATTAATAAAGCTTCCCTAGTTATTTTTTTTTAATTTATTTCTTCGCTCATGTAGACAAATTGCTGCGTTAAGTTTCGTCACTTATCATACAGTGTGTTGAGGCCAGTTGTAGCTCAGATCCGTGCGACTGTAAACGCAAGAAATTGTGGGTTCGATTCCCTCCCAAGGTAATGTAATATTTAATATTTTTATTTTCTCGGTCCAATAATGAGATAAATTGGGGCGTTGAGTTCCACTACTTAAAACGGAATGCCTCTAGAATTTGGTGGGAAATGGGGAACGAAAATGTCTCAATGAATGTAGTGTCTTAACACTAGATTCCCACATTCCCTCTGCCTATATGTGCGTTACAATATTAAGCTATAACTAAAGAAAAAACTTGTTATCTATATGACAAGAGACATGAGCTCGCTACATCTTTTAATTCTAAGCGTTGAGAAGTAAAGACGTAACAATTTCAAATGACATACCATTACACAAGTCATTTTCTAATATTAAACTTGAGAGGCTTCGTGATGGCACCATAATGAATCCTTTTAACCTTTCATTACTCCTTGCCTTTATCTACTTTGCTTCATAATTATATCTCAATAAGAAATGGTTTAAATGTTAGATTATAATTTTATTATATCCTCTTATGTCCTCCATTATAGAGATTTCCTCTATATTAACCAATATTAACGAAGTACAAATATCCAACGAAGTAATACCAGTTAACCTTTAATTGGCGTCTATGAGTGTAGCTGTTAAATATACATTCAGTGTTTCAGATAAAATTTTAGTACCTATAGAAGTAGGAGCAAATCTCTTGCTAAAATATTTTAAGTCTATAAAACGACAGCAGATGTTACAATTATGCTAAAAGGTGACCGAAATTATATTTTATTATCGAATTAGACCAACTTAGTCCCAAATATTCTGGTACTTTCAGTTAATTTTCAAATTTTAGTAGAACTGCAAATATTGAAATTTTAATAAAATTCTATTAAACCGGCGTAATAGTTAAAATTGGGTTCAAATTTCATTTGGGGAAATATCTTTAAAAATAAATGTCGATCTATTATTATGTATTTTTTGTCCACCATAGCGACACATTATTAATATAATTTTCCCCAAGCGAGAATTGAACTTAGATTCGACGATATCGTCGTATTTACAGTGAGATACTATTCAACTGCCCCCATCATACGCCTCGTTATATTCAAATTAGAATTATGTCAGTAATACAGATACGAGGCTGCCGTAGCGCAGTGGAACAAGCGTGCTACTGTAACGCGACGCTTGTGGGTTCGATTCCCGCTAGGTTTTCTCTGCCTACCCTGGTATGTTGATATATGAAGCGGGATACAGCGTGAACCAAGTAAAATCAACATATATAGATAATACAACAAAGGTATAGAGCATTTTATAATCCATATAAACGGTTAATATCGTATAGTCTGGCAAATATGTTATTGATAATGGGAAGCACGCGCGGCAAATTGCGCAGAAAGCGTATTTTGATGTCTGCACATAGACACCCCCTCACGCCGGACCGATTCCCCGTAAGGGCTCGCGGGGAATCGGTGCGGGGTGTGACCGGGCTACGGTACAATCGAGCACAACGCTATCAGTTCATTACTATGAAATATGAATATAATATCATATGATAGCATCATATATACGGAATGGCGTAGTAGAGCATATTTATCTAGTAATATTATAATGATTAGCTTAAGCAACATGCAAAATCAAGTTATGGATAACCAAATTGAAAAATTAAATAAAAAACGGAATTGAAATTATTATAATGGGGCCACATACAAATCTTCTCAATCCAAATTCAATAAAAAAAGTAACATAAAAAAGTAATGTTAATAAGGTACATAAAAGAATAAAAATAATAATACATACAAAAAAATTGTAAAAAAATAAAGTTTTAATAAATAAAATGTCAAATATAAAAGTAAAAAATTAAAAGGAATGGCCTGAATTATTGTTTATTTACAAAAATAATTAGTAATAAAATGCAAATTTAAAAAAAATACGTAAAAAAATTAATTAATTAAAATAAAACGTTAATTAATGCATGCAAGAAAGTAAAAAATAAAAATTGACAAATAATAAAGCAAACAATCAAAACGGTAAAAGGCATTTTTGTTTACAATTAATTATATTCTTGTTTGAACAATATGGTGTGAGCTCGATTGTACCTATAAAGATGTGTGGGTGCGAATTTACTGTAAGGACGTAGCGCTCACACTGACGCACAGTAACTTGTATGGCAAAGGGATACCTCACTCTCATTTTTTTTGTACCTCAAAATTTATTTAAATAATTTACCCAATATTTTTTTTTATATATATAATCTTAAATATTGCCACATATTTCTTTATCCATATTGCATTGTATATAAGCTTGTGTTATGCATACTGAATGTTTATTTTGTACATAAGTGTATATATATATATACATATATACGTAAATATCATGTGCCATTAGTTATATAAGCAGAAGCTTAGAATTGATTAATTATTTATTGAAAAAAAAATGTTATTATACTTTTCGGGCTAGTCTTGATTTTATTCTCGACAACAATGTATGGAACAGCTGATTATTTTTCGATATTTACGTATCCTCATAAAATTTTCGTTTTGTATAATTAACTACAACATAAACATGATAGACAGATATTTTAATTATCGTATAGGTAAATGTGATTTGCTAAGCGTGGGGTAAAACAACATAACAGGGTAACACTGATCGAACGTTCTCTGCGCATACGTATACTGCGCAATTTGCCGCGCGTGCTTCCCATTATCAATAACATATTTGCCAGACTATACCATATTGGACCTTACATTAGCACCACCGGTGCGGTTATAGTATTGCGGCTTCACACTCCACCTGTTATTATAATGAGATTTTATTTGTTAACAAGTTAATTCTATACTTCTTTAAATCCGGGCTTCTATGGTAGACGTCAATGGGTTAGGAAAGTTCTAGTATAGAGATTTTTTATTTGTATTATAAAATTAGCATTTTATTATGTTTCTTTCCCGCTATATCCTGTACATAGCGGGGCAGACAGAGAGACTTTGGGAACCTAGTTAAGACACTCCGTTGTTATTAAAACACTTCCGCTCGTCATATTATCGTTACATTCTGGAGGCATTGTGTTTTGAGTGGCGAAACTTAATGCCGCCTTTTGTTTGATCTCAACTCTGAGATCGATCTTGGGATGCCGTTTTCATTACATTACAACCAATGTATGATAACTATATATTTATAAATA
This sequence comes from Heliconius numata, assembly GCA_016802625.1. Lineage (NCBI taxonomy): Eukaryota > Metazoa > Arthropoda > Insecta > Lepidoptera > Nymphalidae > Heliconius > Heliconius numata. The sequence continues at coordinate 73,774 of JAEBDU010000007.1, forward strand.
AATAATAGAAAAATATAGAACTACTTTTCTGTAAATAATTTGTTTCATTTTCCACTTTTGTTTACTGACGCAGTACAATATTCTATTGTGTGTATAAAAAATTGAGGTCGAATGTTGATTTATATTCAATATAAAAATCGATTAATCAAACAGGTACGGTCAGACCGTCGTGGCGCAGAGGAACAAGTACAGTTGTAACAAGGCAAACCGCAGCGTTGAGCTCCGCCACTTAACACGTTGTGAATCAAGAATTCACGCTTGTGCCCCTGCCTCACGGTTGGCCTCTATATTACATTAAATAAGTAAAATTAAATTCAATGATTTAACTTACTTATGAATCACTGTCGGTTCAGTGGTTAAGAAATGTGTTTGCTAAGACGCAGGTCGTAGATTTGATTCAGGTATAAAGACACTATCTTACAAATTTTGAAATAGTTAACGTTTCAAATGTATCTTACCAAAAACCAGTAGCTGTGTGCATTTACCGCTCAGCAGCAGCGTAGACAGAGAGTATTAAGACACTCCGTCACCCACTTTCTGCCTAGCCGCCTGCCATTTTTAGTTTCTACCTTCTGATTATAATTAAGATAAACGTCCTTTTAAAAAAAATTTGAACTTACACCCCTTATACAAACGGGTATTTCCATTTTCATTTTCTTGTCATGAATGTGTACCATAAAAGAAATGAAAGTTGGAAGCGTCTGACGAGACGCTTACACACTAACCTTTGATGTATAGAAGTGGCATGAGTTACCTATTTTAATTTATCTGTGAAATCTATTTTAAACTGGCTGTTTATATTTTAAATTTTTGAGCTTTAAGCTGTATTGCAGGGTAGCCAGAGGGAACCGGAAACCTAGTGTTAAGGTACTCCGTTCCCCACTTTCATTGCGTGTTGAGTGGCGGTAGTCAACGCCGGGCCATGCGTTACCAGAATGGACAAATGAAAATATTAAATATTTCATTTCCACGAGTGAAAATCGAACCTACAACCTATAACGTTAACACTCGCATGTTTGTATCCCTGCGCCACGACCTCATTCCTTATATTTAAAGAAAAATTAATAAAATCTATTATTCAACATCTTCAAATCGATTAAATACTTGATCTGGTGCCATTTCCTACGTACCGTTCAAGGTGATGCTCTAAAGTAAGGCATGTCTAGCCTTGAGATATTTACAGCTGAAATGGGAACGAACAGCTGGAAATTCCTACTTTCTAATTATGGTTCATAATTTAAAAGTAATTTGAAGATATTTTAGACACTTTCCTTATTTGGAACTCTAATTCAGTTAATAAAGTAATAATATAGAATTAAATATTATTAAATTTTAATGATTTTTTATTTTTATATTAAAGGTGGACAATAAATAAAGTGCTTGATCTTTATACTTTATTTATTGTTTATTTTTTTAAGTATTAGAAATCCAATGCTAACTCAGTTATAGCAAGTAGGTAAGTATCTATATCTTAAACCTACGTTTATAGCATACTAAAACACAATAAAAATATGTTAATTTTATTTATTGATTAATTGGCATAACTAGAGTGTTCTTATGCTGTCAAATTATAATAATATTTATTTTTATCAACAATATTTAAAATATATCACAGAATAAATATAATATTAAAATTTTAAAATGACAAAATTAATTTTAGTTAGAGACGACGACGCCAATGATGTCATTAGTTACAACATGCTCTACTACTTTTTTATTAATCTTCGTCTTGCCAGATAGTATTAGCGTGCTTCCTCGCTTGAAATTTTTATATCAAATAGAAAGAAGAGACCAATAACGGCGCAATGCGACATGATGTGGGTTCGATTTCCACTCAACGAAATAAAATATTAAATATTTCAATTTCTATCTATTATCTTTCTATATATCTTATCTAAAAATCTGATAACGAGGCAAAGCGCGTTGTTAAGCGCCGTCACTCAACACGTAATGCTTCGAGAATTAAGCTTATTGTGGGGAACGGAAATGTCTTAATGGGTAACGGAGTGTCTTAACACTAGCTTTTCAAATTACCTCTACCTACAGGATACAGTGTGAAGTGAAATAATCCTTTAATTTCTCCATCTCCAGAAATCGAATTCATAGCTCTACCACACCATTATCATCCGTACCACAAAGGCTAATAAGATATTTAATATAAATCGTTCATTCAATTCAAACTGACACTATTATAAGTGATTTACAAGCACTTTAGAATTTACGAACTAACAGAGTGTCCTACTTTTAGAGATAATCTACCCACTGTTGCTTTGTACTGTGTTCATTTGTGTTAAGCTTGTTTTACAGTAATGTAAATTTAGTAGTTTCTGCTTCTGTCTTTGCCTTTTGTCTTAAAGAAGTGTGATATTAGTTTAATTTACTTTTATTTATTTTTGCTGCCATAAATTGTTATATATAATGAAAAAATCTATATGTAACGAAACCTCCAAATACGTTAATAGTTTTAATAGAAACAGAAAACGAAAGATGGAAAACTAAGTTACCTAATATTTGATATTCGCACATCTCTTCACCTCAAGAACTCTACGCAGAGGTAACTCAACACTTCATTGATACATCCCTAGCGAATATCTAATAGAGCCTCCTAGGAATACAGGAATCGTATAAATTATAAATATATGTAGTTACGTGCAGGTCGCGCCTCTCACCGAGCACTCTGGCCAATTAAGCTATGCATATGTACTTACTAATGGACCTTCATAGCGAAGTCCGTCGCTATAATTATTTTATACGATTGTCATTTGATTTTCGCTTTGGTGCAACAATGACGTAATTGGATTTTAATGATAATATATGAAAACATACGCGGATAGACTATTTACAAACCGATGGTCCTTAGGTAAAGTATCGTAAGAGAAAAATCGTACATGTTTTTATTGCTTTTTTGAATTACTAAGAAGAGAAAGGTTTTTAAGAAATTTTAAAAAAATCGCGTTAAATAAACGTGTATATAATCGAAAACTATCCTTATTAATAGTTCAAAACAGCAATAAAAGAAATTGAAATTTTTCCACTTTCGATATTTTACCTAGTAATTTAATTTAAGTGTAATTTAAATCTACATATATACATTATTTTTAATATGAAACCTAAAACTGTATAATAACCGTATATCAATAAAGTCACAAATAACAATTCCAGTAACATTGTACTGTGTAGTAAATATGACACAGTATGCAGTATCATACAATTTTATACTGCTGTTACCACGAAAGTACCTAATATATTTGTTTATATTACCTTTGGTGCTGAACGAGCTGGCGATAGTGTCGGCTCACGTTTTTTATCTCTCCGGGCGGAGGCTGGCAACCAGGGCTGGTTGACAAACTGCAACAATGAATTCTGCCAGTCAACGACATACAAAGTTGAGAACGGAGTGTCTTTAAATACCCTCTACCTACTCTGCCAGACATAACAGTGATACTGCAAAAAATATATATTTTTTTTGTTTTTTTGCCTTTAGGTTTCCGTTCTCAAAAGGAAAAAACGGAATCCTTATCACTTGGTGGCCCGCCTGTGAAAACTATTTTTCACGGATGGGCAAGTGTTTTTTTTGGTCCTGGTGGTCCTCGACATTTATTCAGTCATTTCACGTATTAAATGTTATTTTCTCTCGAATATCGAATGAGATGTCTGTATTGTAGCAAATTTGATTGTGGTTTCGATTTCTATTTTGAAAGTTGTGTGACACATGCTTGACACATGACACACTCTAAATGCCTAAAGTAACTCCGACCGTAGTTAGAGTGGATCACATAGAATTAACCTGATGTAATATCCTATAGTTGAGATTAAGCGCGACTTCCATAAATCGATGGAAAAAGGGAAATGGAAGTGTTTTAATGGGAACAGAGTACCTTAACACTATGTGCCCGGGTACCTCCTGATTACCCTGCTATGTATCAGATAAAGCGTGAATCATATAACTAAAACTACGCAAAATAAAAATATTTTTCCAATTTGAAACAGTATTTCCTGAGATTAATTACCATTACCTAACTCTCTCTCTCCAATCATTAGCTTAGTTAAGCAATATGCATAAGATGGATTTCCAAACAAATATAAAGTATTCTGAAAGCTCTTAAGCTTTAAATTTGACGGATCATTAAAGCTATTTAACGCTCGCTGTTAATCTGCACCGTTTATTACTTAGGATACGAAACATAATTAAACGTTTACGGACGTTTGTTTGAAGGAAATAAATGCACAATTACCTACAACTACTTATTTATATATTTGATTATTACTTAATTTATATTACTTAAAAAATACTTATATATTTAACTAGCGGCCCGCTAGCGGTTTCACCCGTGTGAACTATGTTATTATTAATTTCTGTCTCCATGGCTACGTCCTAGTGACGTCTATACAAAATTTGACACTCCTAGCATTTGTAGTAACGAAATTTCATACAAACTTTCGACCCCAAAAACAACCCCTTAGAAGTCGAATATTACAAATTCCCGTCTTAGCGAGCACCTACGTCCTATAAATAACTCCTATGCAAAATTTGAGATTCCTACCACATGTAGTTTCTGAGATTTCGTGATGAGTGAGTGACCTTTCGATTTTATATATATAGATAGGAGATACATTGATAGAAACTGTGTTATTCAGTATACCCCTTTATAAATAATTGAGTTAAATGAAACGAGTTCAGTTCACTAACCCATTAAATAACAACTAGGTAGTCATCGATTTACGAAGTAGTTATCTAATGTCTAATACCAATTTATTGAACTAATTTTTTATTTTTTCTAACATTATAATAATAAAGTAACGTTATTTTTAGTATTTTATCTTATATTTTTTTTGTGTCCTTATATATTTTGCATTTTGTGAGTAACCGAAACGAAATTAATAAAAAGCCTAACGGCTTTGTTATGTTCTCAAACGTTATGTTCTCAAATTTGTACACGTGCAAGAAATTTTGGATGATGGATGACGATAACCCAATGCTACGGCCTATCTGCTAAAATATTATTAATATAAAAATACATTTATAATAATAATATTTTAGCAATAAGTTTATGTTCAGTGTTAGGTCTGGCACTTCCCTACCCTATATTTCTATCTGAAAAGAAAAATAATGATTATAAAATATGGCATTTATCTCGAGACGATTTAACTTCTAAACTTTGAATAATGCAGCGAATAAATCAGAAAGTTTGGTGGGAATGCTCCAAATGTCTATCAGTTACTTCGTTAAAGCAATTTAGGGAAAATTGGAAATTATATTGAGAGGAGAGCGGTGGGATTTATCACTTGGCTCCTGTCTGCCCATCTAATGAAATGTAAAAAAAAATATGATAATGAAATATATATTTTCTACGCTTGATCCTGAATATAGTAAGTAGATAGATTGAACTTCATGAGAGGAGAAAGAGAGGAGAGAAAGACACTGTTTACCAAGCATCGCCCAATTTTGGACGCGGCGATCACGGTTGACTTAGCGTAGCAACTTAGAAATAATTCATTGCCTCAAATGGAAATCGAATCAGGACTCGCCTCAGAATATCTTAAAAGCCATAATTACAAAATTACAAAAATTGTAAAATTTAAACGCAACCAGAGCTTTGGGACCTAGGCTTTATTTCGAACGGCTACAGTTTCGTAATCTAACGTAATTAAAATTTAATTATATGGTATACAATTATTTTTAAGTAGTTTCGTCTGAAAATTCGTACTTGTTAGAGAATATTTCGTGTTAATTATTTCAAATTGAAGTAGGTATGATATAGTGTACAATTTGTACCAGCTTTCATTTTATTTGCCGTATTAGTATGTGTTTTAATGGATAGAGGTCAGTTCTGATAACAAAAAAATATTTTTTTGTATATAATCAATATTTTTGTTAATTTAAAATGGCAGTCGCAATTAAATGGTAGCATAGAAGCTTTAACACAACCCACCTAATATGAAAAAAAAATCCTTTAAAAATCCTTTTACGATGCCTTATAGATTTTATTTGTTATTTTTATTAATTTTAAATATTAAAAGATATTTTTTAAATATTTTATATTTTTTAGCTTCTCCTTTTTTCCCACTACTAGATAGGCAGAAGCAATCTATCACTTTCTGTCCTGTTGAACAGTACATTATAAAGAAAATATTTTTTTTTAAATATAAGCCAAATCAAAGTATTGAGACAAATTGCAAAGTAAACGTGAAACTTAGAAAAAAAGCACAAAATTACAGTGTATTTACGTTAGCGAGGCTCAAAAAACGTACATCCTAGTGAAACTTTTGAAGCAAAGCTTATTTGTCTCTTTAACGAGTCCTATTCATTCTTTAAAGAAGGATATAACGTAATTAGAAAGACGCGACGGAAGCTTTTATTTCTTTTAACTTCAAGCTGCATCCCGCTTACAGCAGAGGCAGGCAGAGGGAACCTAGTGTTAAGACACTACTACATGCGGGTTCAGACACAGAGACAGGACCAGTTATCTGGCGGAAATCAACGCCGCGTCTTCTTATCAGAGCAAAATAAATCAATCTCTTGAGTAAGAATCGACTCCACAACCGCCCACACCGGCCTATAATGTAATTAATATTTCGAACTCATAATTTAAGCATTGGTTAAAAAAAAGCTTAAAAATGGCTTCGCAAATAAAATAAAAGTAACAAAGTGTAAAATTACAACCGAATTTGTACCAGACGGTGAGCATTACGCGTTCGTACGGTTTCCACGTCTGCTCGAGCTCGAAGAATGGCATATGGCGTACGGCTTCCTGCATTTTAATCAATATACTATATATATTATTATTATAAGTATTACTATATTTAGAATATTTGTTTATATACAACTAGCCTTAATATGCGGATCCGCCCGCCTGTAACAAGTTAATAAAGCCTTCCTGTTTAAATGGGCTATACGACACAAAAATATTTTTTCAAATAGAATTGTTTTCAACCAAACAAAATCTTCAGCTTGAGTATACAACTTATCGCCGTATTTTCGAGACTTAATCTGTTGATTGGCAGGTTTCAGCGCCGCGCTCAGTCTCGTCTTTTTCAACAATAAGTTATTCCCAAGAGTGGGAATCAAACCCATAATTTATCGCATGACTAAATGACGTCGCTGAGCCACTAGATTTATATTTTTTTCACAACTTTACAACATTTTACAACCCCTAAAATTTTCAGTTTTACTGCGAATTGTTCCAAAGTTAGCCACAATCCTTATAACATATTCACATACTTTACAATTTTAAAAAATATGGAGTTTTGTATGTTTTTTATAATAATAACTTACCATGGCTAATTAGATTTAAATAAAATTTGATTCACAAATGTTGTTGAATGTTGTCCGCTACTATAAACGCGACGATTGTGGGTTCGATTCCCACTCGGGGGAGTGAAATATTTAATATTTTCATTTACTAGGCTGATGACTTATCTTAACGAATAATAAATACGTTGCAAACAATTTTTACTGTCTAGGCTAGGTTAAAAGGTATTTTTCTTTCCTAAGTGAGGAATAACACTTTAAAATTGTAAAAAACAAGTAAGGCCTGTATTTATAAATCGCTCTCAAGTCTGAGATTGTTCTTGAGATGCCGTTTTCATTCTTTTAAAAATTATAAATGTAAACAGCTACTCAAGAACGATCTCATACTTAAGAGCGGTATAAATACGGGCCTAAGTAAACGACCTTTTAAGTAATAAAATGTGATACTCATTATATTATGAAAGTTATTCATTTACAACGGCATAATTAAATGTTGTCCTTTAAATGACAAGAGACAAAGGAAAACTGAGCTTGCCTCGTATAAAATTAAATATTTAAAACATTATTATGCACATATATGATTATAATTATAATTTCTGCATAAAATATTAAAAATCACAGGATGATTCTCGTATAAAGTGTTTTTGTTGACTTTCAATTACTAGTGGCTGATGAAATGTTAACTAGATTTTAACTGGTTTCAAGCTCGTGGTGGTTGTGGCAGTGTCTCACTACAAACGTGATGAGAGTGGGTTCGATTTCCAGTGCGGTACATAAATTATTTGTATAATTATTTTCCGTGTGTGCTTCCAAGTGCAGCGTTGAGTTCTTTGTTCTGGAAAATTAAACCACGGCGTTAAGTTCCGCCACTCAACATGAAATACCTCGATTCTGGCGGAAAGCAGCAACGGAGTGTTTAAATGCTATGTTCACTCTGCTTAATATAGTAGATATTTGGGATACAGCATAAGCGAAAAAAAAGCGACATATCCGAATGCGGTTGAAAGTCAGTATGAGACAAGTCCTTTCATTAATTTAGGAATAGCTTTATAGAAATTCGAGTTAGAAGGTATCTGGTAAGGAGCGAGAAATTATACTCACGGGAATCATTATTTTTTATATTATTTCTTAGACCTTTTTCTATGTAATAACATCTTATTTTATTTCTTCAGGTATTCAGTGTCGGTTCTGCTAAATAATGAATACAAATAAATACTTATAAGAACTTTATAAGACTAAATTTGCTTTATTTATGGTGTTTGTGAGCTTAAATATCAATCGACGGAATGTTTTCTTTTATATTTTTTCAGCTGAAACCTCTGTTTGGTTAGACAAAACCTTAAACGCTAGTTACCACCCACCTACAATCCAAATTCTGTGAATAAATTACAAAGATTTATTGAACGTTAAAATAAGAAGCTGAAAGTAATAATAGGAATAGCTTGAATTTAAAAAAAATGTTAGTTAGTGAAGTTAATTTATGTATAATAAAATAACTTTAGTGATGCTAAAACACCTACATCACTTGCTGAAATCCAAAAAAACAACAACACGTGATTTAAAAATCAAACTGTCAAAATCTAAATTTGACATGCATCCATTACACGTCTATCCAGACCGGCGACGAGGCCCGCTCCCAGTAGTTTGCAGTTAGTACCAGCCTCTCAGACAGTCCTCGAGACTCGCGCCGCACACATTCACTAGAGAATCCTTTGAACCCGGTGTGCCGAAATTTTACCCTCATTAAAGCGTTGGTGTAACGCACTACCGGGGAGACGAAAATGTCTAAGTCGTTTTTAGGTATTTTTTGGTTTAGAAACGTTGTTTATGTGTTAAGTAATTACACCCTATTCAGGGAGCCTTGAGATAAAAGGTAAACAAATAGAAAACGGTTGCTTTATAGGTCACTATTACTGGAATTAATATGCTTTAAATAATACTATATAACAACGTCAGTACAACTTATGTAACTTATTAGAAATCGAATATCATAAATTACTTAAATTATTTATTTTACTTTACAATATAATGCAATATAAATAATTATATATTTTTTTAAAATATTAGACTAATTGCAACCTTTTTTATGATTTTTATCACGGAGTAAAACTTTTAGGTAAGGCAATATAAGAACAGTATAACTAACTGCTAGTAACATTATGGAAGACCATTCGCTACAACAATGAAATATGAATAAAAAAGCTAAATAAAAGTTTGAGAATCTTTGTTTTTTTTGTTTATATTTTGTTTCAAGCCCAAATGAATAGACTATAGATGTATGTTTTAAGGGAGTGCTTAGACTTGTCGGAAATACAGGAAAAAACAATTAAATATTTGTAACGTCACGTATTTATAACGTGCTACGGTTGACCTTTAATCGATTCACAATTCGATGATACATTGCATGAGGAACATATAGAACGCACATGGAGATTATTACATTTAAAGTTTTTTGCAATATTTTTTTATACAAAATATAATTAATTGAAAAGTTAAGTAAATTATATGAATTAAGCATATTTATTAAACTATTTAAAAAAAAACTTTCCTTTGAGATATAGAATCTCATGCTTTTAGAGAGTCTAAATTGAGTTCCTGTAATTATTAAGTTTCAAAGTGTAACACTAACTACCGTTAAGCTATTATCTAACTAGTTAATTATACTCTGAACGATATCTGAGAACCAAAGTTGAACTTTGTAATGCAAATATTTATTCTGAAACACTGAACGTTATATTCTTCATATAGGGTAGACAGACGGAACCTAGTGGAGGAATCTCCACCTCGCACTTTGTCTTCTTACTAAAGCGACGAAATTAAAAAAAACTTCTTTCAACCTAATGGGAATCGAACCCACAACCGTCATGTTCTATTAAATACTGCGCCTATGTGCCCGTCGTCGTTTTCCACAATAACACAAAAAATATTTTTAAATAATTGAAGGTTACAACTCTTTAATCCGACAGTTTCACGTCTCTCGTCATGTTTTTAAAATAGTTGCATAAGTTCAGCGACGGGCAATTTTGTCTGCCACCCTTTTTTATGCCTTACGTATTATACTTTATATACCTATATATAGATATAGGTATATGTCGCATAGGTAGGACGCAAGGGATTTGTATGAATACGCAACAATTTTGTATAAGTAATGTATGTAAGTGCAGATAGTACCTACTTGCAATATTTTTAAATACTTTTATGGTGTGCATGGGAATATGCGTATGAAACATTTGTTTGATTTTCAGTTTGAAACAGTGAACAGTAGTTCACGTTGTATCCGGCACACAACAGTGTAGGCAGAGGGTACCTAGTGTTAAGACACTCCATCCGTCATTATCCACCAATTGTCGCATTTACATTCGCACGCCATCGCCAATTAAGATGATGTAGAGTTATTTCTACAATTAAGAATAAATAAATCAATCAGTTTAAATATGTTTTAAATATGTACATAATATTAACAATCACACACAAAGCTCTTTACTACCAATTTACAATACAAACGGCAATCAATAAAAAAATAGAATTGCAATATAATTTGTATATAGGTGGGTGGTATTGTGCGTCGGTGTTTCATAACAAACTGAAATACTCGTATACCTACGGCGACGTTAAATTGGTTTCATGGTAAAGTAGCGATGCAAGACGAGCGTTGTGCGTAGGCACTGTGAAATACCTATCATAAGTTTTGAGACCGTTATAGTTCAGTGGTAAAAGTTTGAATCTATACAGGAGCATAAGAATATGTGGGAGTGGTCTGTGAACACCCCAGTATAGTATGGTGCCCACCCCAGACTTTTTTCTACCAGAAAAACAACTACCTACATAACTACTTGTCTAACCTGACCGATTAAAAACTTTGGGAACTTCCCCTAGTAAAATTATGGCTTCCTTTGCTTATTCTGTGGTTTTTTTTAATTATAAACATTTTATGAAATTTTACTAATTACGTAATAGTATAAATTAATTACTACTATAGTATACTGCAATAGTAGTAATTTGTAACAAAATCCGTAATTTTTCACTTTCTACCACCAGATTTATATGTGGGTTTCTTTGACCGTTACAAAAAATATAAAAAGACATAAAAATTGAAGGAAAACACATAGGTATCATTCGGCAAGTTTATGTAAGTTTTAGGATCTCGCGGGAATAAACTAAATCCTCCTTATCTGTAACCCGAGTTTTATAGCCGGCTGTATGAAACTTTTTTTAGGTTCCGCATGTAAGTTGGCTACTTATCGAAACGATATGTTTTCTACAAAATTTGCAGATTTAGGTCTTTATTTACATGTAATATTTTAGTTTTTAGTTAGCAGGGTTGCTATGTGCGGGATACAAGGTAAGAAGCAGAGGGAACCTGGGAACCGAGTATCAAAAGACTTCGTTCCCATTAAGACACTTCCTTTTCCCACCGAATTCTTGAGCCGTAACGGAAATGAAAATATTAGGTAAATATTTTATTATCCCAAGTGAGTATCGAAACCACAACCTATCGCGTTTACAGTCACAATCTTGTATCTCTGCGCCACTACTAGCCTATATTATGTTTAATTCTTTATAATATATTTGTCTTAACTTGTTTCAGCGTGCGTGGAAGAAGACTGCAAAGACTGGGAAGGTAAATCAGTGCCACATGGTCTCCTGTACGTGCCCGGGCCCGGTGTGTGCTCGATCTGCGTGTGCTACCACTCAAAGCCCATGTGGTGTAAGGCTATCTATTGTGATCCTCCTTATGTGAGTATTTTTTAATTTTATCCTGTATCCCGCACATAGTAGAGTAGAGAAAGGAATTCTGGGAACCTAGTATTAAGGCGCTCCATTCCCATTCATCATTAACAGCCATCTTTTGTCCACTGTTGGACATAGGCCTTCCCCAATTCTCGCCACCACACTCGATCCTCAGCTCCTCCATTCTCATTAAGACTCATTATTTATTAACTCACGCAGTATTTCGTATCGTGATTAGAGAAGCAAATAAGAATAATTCTTTCCCACAAATGAGGAATTAACCCAAAACCATTGCGTTGCAGTCAGACACTGCATGTACCATAGCGACACAATTAATTAAAAAATATAATTATTTCTAGAACAACATTTTTTCCTAAGCATCTTCAGGGCTCGCTGAAATGTACAATGGTAACTCTTAATAGCTAGCTAGCTACGCTACCTACCATCGAAATAATATGTTTGAATTACCAAAGACACTTGTATAAATAATTGTTTCATCTATTTACTTACTAATTAGTAAGGTATACTTATAATATATAAAATTCTTTAGTAATTTATACAATAAAAATATATATTAATTGCCTCAAAACTATGTCGCGATTGATTGAACCGATATGAGGAGAAATGCATTTGTAACATACTCAAATAGATGAAATAATTATTTCAAAAGTATTAATTATTACAAACTTTATTTAACGAAAAATATTTGTATACTCCGCAGTTCTGCAAAAACTTCCGCGTTGGTGAACGTTGCTGTGAATTCGAATGCCTGGACCCTCCCGGTGAGGACACCAGGTACAGGGAGAGGCAACGTCTTAGAGCCCTCATCCTCGCTGGAAACTCCTCAGCCCCTCACACACGGCCATCAATGAAGATCAAAGCTGGTATATCTCTACTCGCGGTTGCCGTCGCGAGATTTGTGTGAAATTACAAGGAACAACTTGGTGCATTGATATTAATAAGGGGTATTGTTAGACAATGATGTCGTAATTACTTGCTATTTGACCAGTGTTCGATTTACAGCCCCAAAGAGATATTTTTACACTATCTCAAAGGACCTCCGCTTTGTAAACTGGCAATCAAAATAAATTTAAATAACTTAACCTAAAATTCGCCACTCTACTAGCACGCCCCTTAAGTGAGAGGAAATTTTCCGCAAGATTCTGTGATTATTACCCTTCAAACTTAGACTTTGATTTAGTATAAATAGATATGATAATACGATAAGTTGATAGGTTAGTTTATATATTAAATAAGATAATCCATACAAATACTTCTCCTCTTACCATTTTGAAATCCACAGTCTTTTTCAAATTAATAATTGCCAAAGATAAAACACCAATTTACCTCTCCTAGTACCTTTTTTATAAATTCAATTAAGTTAAATTAGGCTTTATTAGCTAGCTAGTTATATATACCTAATATGAAACATAAAGATAATTGTTAATTTACATGAGCTTTACAATTTTATGAAAAAGTAACGCAAAAGGTTTTAATTCATACCGCTGTCAGTTTATTTTTGCGTTATAACAAAAACAAACAATTTTCGTTTATCTTGTATGTTAAAATCACATTTAAAACTTATCCGAACTACTTAAATAACTTCTTATTTAAAATTAGCAAGCAACTTATGAATTATTACGTAATTATAAAAGAAAAATTCTATTTAAGAGTCTAAATAATGGCGGGACGCCAAGTTTGCGTTTACGTTTTCGTTAAATTCATTTCATTTAAAAATAATAATGTCTGGCAGAGTTTAAAATAAATAACTATCTATTACTTACAATATTTAAATATGTCAAATGGTTTAAAAAAGTTATGCTTATTTTGATTTTTTTCTAAGCAGTTGTGACGTGGTAAATGAACCTATATGTAAGTATAGATTTTTTTAAAAGACAAAAAATATCAAAAATTAATATTATTTGGAAACAACAAACCAGTAGCAATATTTTTTTTGTTGATTCTCAATTTTTCATTATTTAGTACACATTGCTTAGTAATTAAATTTATAATGAATAATTTATTACACAGATAATAATTAGATACAAAATAACATTTTGGACCAATTTTGTGTAAACAATTAGAATTTTCGCTTTCTTAATTAATTTGGTTAAAATGTTTATTATGTCGCCAACTTAGATATACCATTATAATACAGCATGTAGATAAAATTAAATAATATTTTGACTGTCAAAAATGAGCCTGTAAACTTATATTAATAATTTCATTTTTTACTATGTGCGACTGTACTTGACTGTAAATGTAAATGGGATTTTATGTTTCATTTGAGGTCCATGATGTATTTATAAAAATAATTTGTAATACTTAATAATTCGAAGAGAATAATTTAAGGTGATATCTAAAAAAATTGATTAACCTTTTAATGAATACTCTCTAATGCTTCGACTACAGTACGAAACGTACGTGGAGTATACAGAAAGGTACTATTAAGGAGAAAAGTAATGCAATACTGCAATATTTTTTCGCGAAATATTACAAATTGTTTTTAATTTCACATAGCAAGGTAATGGACCACGATTTCGTATTTAATAATTAAAGTCGTATATGTCTTATTATATTATAAATCTGTGTGCCTTACACAGCTCATCGAGAACACATTTAATGATTTATAATTCAAAAACAAAACAGTGTTTCAATGTGAATATCCAGTGATATCTTAAAGTAGTTGAAATATAATAGAAATTTACTAAGCCCCGAGGGAATGAGTTATTCTTCACTTATTAAGAATATTAAAGTAGATAGGCACTTTAAAATTGTAGCTTTAAACTTTCATCATATCATTGGCTATTAGTGGTATTGGGCACTTACATGAGACTTTGTCATGGAAGTTTTAAATGTATAACAATTCTAAACAAAAATATAAAAGGAAATAAGTTCTAATCCATCAACTACGCTATCCATATAAAATATATCTATACTAAAACAAAATATCTTTAAAATATATGGAACTTAAAATGCTTGTCTATATGAACATGACATTACCCATGACAAAGAACATAGTTATTGCAAACTTTATCCGAACGTAAAGACACGCCTAGCCTTAGATGTAAATTATAGGACAAACTTTAGAGCACTTTAAAATTATGTCATCGCCTTTAGAAACATATTGCTAAACTGCTTTTAGAATTTAAAAATATAAAAGAAAACTGAAAATATCCAATCATTATAAATCCCTAAATAAAAGTTAACCTTTGTAGATTTCATTTAACAATTTGAAATAATATTGCCTTTATCATTCAACAATATACTTAGATATATTTTAGAAATAAATATTAGATATAGGAACAATAAATAGCGTGACCAAATTTTTGATCTAGGTCATTATCGTCGTAATAGTAGCTTGGACAATAATGTATTCGCTTATGATATTTAAATAACGTTAAAATTATCAGACGCCATTAGTAGATATCGTAACATCATAACATATCAACGAAAATCTAATCACATCCGATTGTGTTGTGAAAAGAAAAGAAAAAATATTTTGTTACGTTAAAAACTTTAATATTTACCAACGGATCTATTTATAAAAAAAAACCTTGGTTAAAACATTGGCAAAATGTTTTACGTCGCTGTCAACTTTTGAAGTGATTAAAAAAAATATTTATACGCGTCCAGAAATCACAATAATATTAGAGATTTTTGCGTCTTACTGTACTTTTATTGAGTCTTAAATTATTTTTATATAAGTAAGGTACGATTTAGACCTTGAACGAAAACAATTTCAACGTAAAACGTATGTTTATTGTGGAAATGTTCTTTAATATAGTGTTTAGTGTTTTTTTAATTTTTGTAATGTTTTGATAAAATTATAAATGTCGAGTTAATTTAGTAGTAACTATAACGTTTTTCGTGAATAATTTTATCTAAGTTAGTTACCGCCACCACCAGGTCGTGAGATAAAATCTCATTGAAACTGAATTTGCTAATATTTGTATAGCAATGCTTTCACCATTAAAGTACAATACACATTTCAACAACAATAAAATACCTTAATTAGTCACTTTATTTTAGTACCCAGTTGTCTAGTCCTAAGGTACACCATTAAATTAAAGTTTTCATTGAATTTTCGTCTTAACTTTTAGTAATTTTAACGTAGCAAGATTGAACTTACGATTCTTGGTCCGCTCTGATCTCTAATCCGTACTGAGAACGTATGGTTTAGCGGTCAAAGCTGTTGGACGGCGTAAAACAAGCGCGGGTTTCAGTTCCGCTACGTTAAAAAAAATGTCTTTGTCGTTTTAAAAATAACAGAAACAATTAATGAAACTTTGAGCAAATTTGATGAAAACTACATTTTTTAAATAACCTTGCAATTTTTTTTATATACAAACCTAGATTGAGTTATATCTATAAATCACTTATTGCCTTATTTTGATTAAATACTAAAAAACACGTCTAAAAATATACTGTACATTTTTATTTTAATAATAATGTACCAGTCTATTATAACATAGGTTATTCTTAATTTTTAAATTTAATTTTATTACTTCTTTCATTATGTTACATGTAGAATAATTAGAATTTCAGTAAAGTGTATTTATCATTCTTGAATTTCAATTATAATTAATGATTTCAATGGCAACGTGAACTATACAAAAAATACACTTCACAATCTACAAAAATCCAATAAAAAATGTAAAAGTTTGTTTACTTTGGAAATATTTGACGATTATATAAGTTAACATTTATCATTTTTTGAGGTCAGTCGTAGGGCAAGGGTACATAGTACATACATGCAGCTGAAAACAGGTTGTGGGTTCGATTCACACTCTAGCATGGAATATTTAATATTTTCATATCCTGGGTCCGGTAACACAGTAAAGAGCGTTGACTTCCCCACTCAACACACAATTGGGCAGAAACTGAAAAACACAAGTAGCTTTTTCGTAGGTTCCCAAACATTAGAAACATTGGGTTCCCAGGTTCACTATATCTTCCTTGCTATGTGTGGAATACAGTGTGAAGCTAAAAGTAATTAACATTTCTGCGTGTTGAGTGGCAGAATTCAAGATTGGGCTTCCTTGGTGCCAGAGCAAAGAAATGGAAATATTAAGAAATAATAATATTGTTATTTCATTGCTCGAGTCAGCATAGAACCGACAAGTGTCTTGTTACAGTCACACCCTTGAGCCCCTGTGCGAAGATTTTCACGACGGACTATGTATATTAAATATCATTAAAAATGACAAAATTTTATCCCTACAGCTTTCATTTGTAAAACAGCATGTGATATTTTGCTGGTTGTTGATTTGCATAAATAGAAGGCTTTAAGGCTTAGATTTTAAGATACATCAATATCATTCATATTAAGACATATTGGTATCTAAACTTATGGCATATTTTTTTTAAGTTTAATATTTTATTTAAAACTGCTCCACAAACTTTTACTGCTTTACAAATTTATATATAAGACATAACTTCAAAATAAGCTGAAATAGAATTAAAAGCTCATTAATTTACTGTAACAGCATGAATGTGTATTAAACATAGGTTTTATTAAAAGCAATACCACTTTTTTTTTTATAGCAGGATAGAAGAAGAAAAGTAATACCAATTTTCCATATAAATTTAAGACATTGCATGTGTAGAGTGGTAGAAGTTTTTGCCAGAGCAGCAATATGAATATAATTGATTACTTTGACTAGAAATCAAACTAAAAATATAACATTTATAGGCAGACACTGTGCCACTGTGCCATAAGGGTCACATCTATCTATAATGAATAACAACAATAGGCTGCTGAAGTATTGTTAGGACACATTTATAAATGATATATTTTGTTTATTATTTAAGTGTAATATATTGAAGTTTAAGAGGATGTCCATACTTAAATATGAAAATAACATAATTGTATCAATGATTGAAAAATAATTGTATCAATACAATAAAAAATATGCAATTTTTTTGAGAACATTCATTACCCATAAGATACCTTTGTCTATCATTTTTAACTGCTTCAAATGGCTTAAAATCATCATTTTTCAGTCTATTATACCATAAAGTACCTTATCTTAAACTAAGTATATTGGTTTTGATCTTGAAGTGTATGGTGTGAAAATATACATATTTTTTAAATTATTACAATTGTAAATAAATGCAAATAAAATATTTAGCTCAAATAAATTTTAGTCCAAATAATCTTGTTTTATTTACTGCCCTTTTATTGTTATGTATTTTATAATGATGTAACAAGAGAGAAAAAAGATCAATGTTGAAAATATAAATAATTTATTTAATGCATTATTAATAATTAAAACACGGGATTACAACTTAAAAGTTAATTGGAATGTACTTTACCACCTTAGACCCTTGTCGTGAAGATCTTTCTTTGCTTCTAAGATTTCAGCCTGTAGTTCTTTTGCAGCATCCTCACAATTATTAAATGTAAATACTCGATATAATACAACTGTTACAGCATATAGACCAAATAATATAACAAATATTATTGGTGATATGATAATAAGATTCATATTTTCTTCAATAAGTTTATGTTTTACGTATCCACCGACGAGAGAGTACCATACAGCAAACACGGCTGATGTTACTGATATCCATTCTAGAAGCTTCGTCATGGCACTGAAAAAGAATAAATTTGGTTCCTTAAATAATTAAATTATAAGCCTTTATATTATAAAAGACTTATCATGTATGTATCTGCAAGGCAATTATTAATTTATATAACCTATACATATACGAATATTTACGAATATTTTTGTGAAGAATACCTTTATTATCACTAATTTATATTATTTAATAATAAAACAAAATATTACTAATAAGTAAAAATTGTTTAAAACACAGGATTTAATGAAAATATATGAAATATGCGAAATGTGTTTATTTTGGAACCTTTAAACGTCAGCTGATAACAGTTGAGTGTTGAGACTTGACATATTGCCTATGATTGATAAAAAGATTAACAATCTAAAACCGGTACTAAATTCATAAATAATAATAAAATATATATTATGAAGAGTAACTAATATTTGTTACATTTCATTGTATTTATCATGGGAAAAAAATTAAAAATTAAACTTACTTTTCATATTTTACCTAAAGGATATATTCTACATCTGTGTTAAAAAATAAAAAGTTCAATAATGTCAAAATGACAATAAATGAGGATGACAAACAAAGAATATATAAAATAAGTTGCCATTATAAAAGGGTCTTTCACATTACGCGGAATGAATTTAAAAGTTGACCTGAATCTCAGATATTTAAGAATTTCGTTCCAGAACCTTTTTTTATAAAATTAAAACAATATTGCTACTTTTAATGAAAGAAAGGAAATATTTTGTTTTTTTCAGAAAAGTACAGTACAGTTTTTCAGTAAAGTAAAGAACTAGTAGTTCAATAAAATAAAGCAATTTATAAAATTTCACTATTTTGTTTATAATGTTTTCAGTATATATTGTTTTAAATAATTTATTAAATTATTACTTAGGGAGGTGGCATAGATTTAACTATTGAAAACATTCAAACAATTATAATAAACTTTGATCTACTGTGGTAGGAATGGAACGAAAATGAAAGAAGATAGGAGGAATGTGAGTTTCCCTTTCCTCAAAATCTTGCAATTTTTAGTTTCATATTTGGGTATTTTAATACGCCAATATTGGCAACCCTGGCCTGACTTTACATACAAACAAACGTAATATTTTGCAGAAAAACTGGATACAGCTGTTTCACTTTCAACTTTCAAGTGTTCATATTTTATAAATTTTGTTGTAATTAAATTAAGCGCTAATTATATGTGTGCATAAAAATGAATGAAATCGACGATAAATTTTATTATGTATACAGCTCCGCCTTGGACCATAAAGTGGAAATAAAAATGTACGTATTTCAAAAATATCTTTAATTCGAGTTACTATAATGACAAGATACTTTATCTATAAACATATTAAATAAAATATATTTTAAAATAATCTTATTTATTTTATCATATATATCAAAATATGTTTCGTACAATAATCTTTGTTTAATTTTAAATAATATTTTAGTTTATTTGTAAATAAATATTGCAACATGCAGATAAAAACAGATTAACCTAATTAGTTTCATTAAACTAAGTTAGTACATGTTCTTTAAGTATACATATGCAATATTAACTATAATTATTTAATTTCAACACAATTTTTAGATGTTATAATAACATCTAAAAATTTTCTGTTTATACTTAATAAACTTTGCATTATTTTCAGAGGTACTCTCGAAGGCAAAAGATCTAAGCCAGAATATGATAAATTATTATCGGACCCCATGCTTAAATTCTCAGGACTGTACCAAGAGGGTTGTTCAGATTTATATGTGACATGTCAAGTACTGTGTGAGGGTGTACCCCTTGCATTACCCGTTACCACATCTTATAAGGCTTTTACTAATAGATGGAAGTAAGGAAATTATGATATTATTGTGTATTGTGTGTATTGTGGTTGTATTGAATTCTGCTACATACTTTGGATAGAAAATGGAGAATGGAAGGTCATGCTTTGAAGGAAAAAGCATAACACTGTATATTTTGTTTTAAGTTGTTTAAATTAAAAAAAACCATATAAAGACAATTTTTATTGAATTAAATGTGTTTTGAAAGTAACTTTGGAAAGAGCTCTGTTGTTTGATTTCACAATTGTCTACAGCGAGAAGTTTCTTTTTGTAAACCTTGAAATGGTTGAGGCAACAACTCAATAGTTAAGTAATTGCAGTTTCAAAGACTAGTCTGTTTTTTCATTTTCTTTTGCATATGGCATGGTAGACAGCTCCACTCAATTTAAGGGACATAATGTGTTGACTGGTACAATCATTTTATTATTTACAGTCTGGTATTGCTGTTTCTACCATTATAACCTCTTTATGATCTTTTATGCTATATTTTTCATAGACCACCACTCACAACACACACTACCAGGTGACAGTGTCTAACTGTAAACAGAGATTGACTATAAACACACAACACATTGGGGTTCAATTCTCACTTGTGTGAACTATTATACTGAAATAATTTAAATTTCAATGGTCTGGTGGGATAAACTAATATTTGTATACAAGTGGAAACTGGAGTATAAAGATTTATACAATAAGTTGATGAAAAGGGAAATATCCCTGTCTCCTTTTATGCAAAATACACCATAAAGATAAGAAAAAAAGACTACATTCTGATTTCCACCCAATATTTTTAAATTTTCATTGTAGCTGGAATGAATGGGTGACCCTCCCAGTGTACTTCAGTGATCTACCTCGCAATGCTATATTAGCAATGACCATTTACGACTGTGCTGGACCAGGGAAAGTTATGATAGTTGGCGGTACAACAATCTCATTGTTTGGCAAACATGGCATGTTGAGACAGGTGAAAAATTTTAGTAATATAATATCAATTTGCCATTGTTTATTTGACCATAATTATCTGCAAGGGTAAAAAATAAAGAAATATATGAAGGGGCAGGAGGTGTGTGAATATAAACACAACCTTTGTGGGTTTGATTCCCACTCAGGGTAATGAGTTATTTAATATTTACATGTTTCACGTTAACAAGGCTTTGTTAAGACACACTCCCGCTAAACAGGCAAGAAGTGACTCCTGTAAAGTAATTTTTAAATTACGCTACTTATTAATATTACTTCCCTTATTTTTTATTTTCTGGTCTAGTAAGATAAAGCGCGGCGTTAGGTTCCGTCTTTTTGCCTACTCTGATATATGCTAACTGCGTAAAACAACAAAAATACACATAATTATCTTTCTTATTATATCTAGACTAGCGGACGCGCGCAGCTTCGCTTGCGTATTTAGGGGTGAATTCTAAAAAAACCACGAAACATGTGTTCAATGATATATTTTTAAGAGTCTAAATTTCAAATTTTATAAAAATCGGTGGCGATTTAAAGATTTTTCCATACAAAATTTCAACCCCTTATTTGCACCCTTAGGGGGTGAATTCTACAAAACCATGAAACAAATGTTCAATTAAATATTTTTAAGAGTCTAAATTTAAAATTTTATAATAATCCGTGGCGTTTTAAAGATTTTTCCATACAAACTTTCAACCCCTTATTTGCACCCTTAGGGGGAGAATTCTAGAAAACGATGAAACACGTATGTAATTAAATACTTTTAAAAATCTAAATTTCAAATTTTATAAAAATCTGTCCAAATTTCACGTTTCTACCATCAGCAGTTACGGCTGTGCGTGCGTCTTACCTCAGTCAGTGAGGACAAGTCCTTTTATATATATAGATATACATATAAAAGTAAGCCATTTGTTCATGATATTACGACGGAATTCAGATTTACCTAATCTATCTTTAAAAAAATAAATTATGTCTAGATATAGACACAATTATTATGCAGACTGGCGTATAACCGGTTTTAACAGTGTTTCATGTGTGAGGTCTAAATTTGTGGTAGCTTCACGTTGTATCCCGCACATACAAGATACAGTAGGCAGAGAGAACCTGGGAACCTAGTGTTTAGACAACATTTACACTTCCGTTCCTCACTAAAATA
>JAEBDU010000007.1:101284-157522 GCA_016802625.1 Heliconius numata
ATAAAGGCTTATAATTTAATTATTTAAGGAACCAAATTTATTCTTTTAATAATACATAACCCTAGCAACCGTCAAACAAACATGTCAGGAAAAATTTTCACTGTTGATATAAATTAATAAATAATTTAGAAAAAGTACAAAACCATAAGAAAATGGGATACAAAAATATGATCTGGATTACTAGAATTAAAACAAATATTGGCAAAAGATGGCACAAGAGTAAAAAATAGTGACGGATGCCAGGAGGACAAGTGCACTCCCAACACCACGGGCGGAGATGTTGCCCTTCGAATCCGCAACCGCCGTCGTCAGAAGACGACTATCGCACTGCGGCTTCGACTGCGGGTTCGGAGGAAGGAATGTCAGAGTCGGAAAGGCCGGCTTTAAGACCACGCCGGCGCGCCGACATCCCACCAGCGGAGGGTTTGGAGCCAGGAGCGTCGAGGATGCTCAACAAGGCTCCCGCTACCGGTGGTAAAGTGCCTCGCATGAGATGGTCTCAACAGCTGAATGAGAGTGTCATGCGTGCGTACTATAGGGCAACAGAGGGGGGAACTAACCTCACTGCGTATCGTTCAAGGTTACTGTCTATGTTTCAGGAGCTTGAACCAACAGCGACCGTTACTGCACAGCGACTGTCGGACAGGGTGCGGATCATTCAGCGACGTCATCTGCTGGATGAATCCGTACTGGAAAGGCTACGCTTGAGCTTTCAGCAGGTCAATACTACCAACAACAACAGTTGCGACATCAGGTCACAGTTCCAGCACGCCAACATTGAGTCGCAAGGTAATATTGAGTTGTCTGTTAGTGTCCAGGATGATGAGCGATTGAGGAGAAGCTTGAAAGATGCTATTTTGGAATATGGTTCCATTCCGGTAGATCTCAGACCAAAATTACCTCGTTTGCCTATGCATAGACGTAACATAGCACTAGTGAGGATTCTAGATCAACATTTGCCAAGTCATTTTAACAACTGTAACGATCTTACTGATACGCATTCATTGTTGTATTGTGGTGCTGTAGCTGTATGTCGTGTTGCTGGTGTACAGTTCCCAAATAAAGGGGGTACTAAGGCATCAAAGCATACGGTGCCGGCATGGCAGTACGACACTGAAAAGCGTATCAATCTGACTAGAATCCTCATTGGCAAGCTAATAAGTTTCAAGTCGGGTAATCGTCGACCGAGGGTCATGCGGTTTGTGGCGGAAGCATTTGCTGGAACAAATTTAAAGCCCAGTGAGTATATGGCTAACGTCACAAATCGTATTGACTTTCTGAAACAGAAACTCTATGCATTGGCAAAACGCATTAGAAGATATAGAGAACGATGGGATCGATACAATCAGAATAGTGCCTTTCAAAAGAACCAACGGAGTGTATACAGGAAATGGGAACGTTCTGGGGATAGTGTGGTTAATTGCGAGATTCCGAATCCAGATGCTAATGCTGATTTTTGGCGTAGTATATGGTCGGCTCCTGTTGAACACACTGAGGGTGAATGGTTTTGTGATATTGCGAAAAATTGCGAAAATATTATACCAATGAGATCTATAAAAATAAGCGAAATTGACGTGAGGTGTGCTATTCGTTATGCTAGTAATTGGAAATGTCCCGGGCTAGATGGGTTGCATAATTTCTGGCTGAAGTGGTTTCGCAGTTCACACTCCGTTTTCGCAACACAATTCCAGGATGCCCTTGACTCTGGATCGTTACCAACATTTTTGACAACAGGTGTAACATTCCTGTCATACAAATCCGGATGTACCACAGAGCCTAAAAACTATCGCCCAATAACATGCTTACCTACCATCTATAAGCTCCTTACATCTATTCTGAATAAAAAAATCACAGAACATATTGTTCGTAATAAAATTTTGGCACCGACTCAGAATGGGTGTAAGGCTGGTGGCCGTGGTACAAAGGAACTTCTTCTCATTGACACAACTATAAGCCAACAGGTAAGGCGGAACAGGAAAAATCTCACTACTGCTTGGATAGACTATAAGAAGGCATATGATTCAGTGCCACATACTTGGCTCTTGAAGGTCTTGGAGTTATATAAGATTGATATTACTTTGAGATCATTTTTGGAGGCTTGTATGGGACAATGGGTCACTGTCCTTCGTCATCTAGGGGAGTGTGATATTCCTGCAACGTCTGAACCGATAAGGATAAAGAGGGGTATATTTCAGGGTGACAGTCTGAGTCCTTTATGGTTTTGCCTAGCTCTGAATCCTCTTAGCACTATGTTAGAGGATTCAGGTTTAGGCTTTCGTCTTCGCCGGGGGGGTAAGGTCATATCTCACTTGCTGTACATGGATGATCTGAAATTATTTGCGTCAAAACGTTCTGATCTTATGCGGCTACTAAAGGTAACTCAAACTTTTAGTAGTGATATAAGAATGGAATTTGGCGTCGATAAATGTGCTAGCATGCATGTAGTGCGGGGGAGTGTGATCAGATCTGATAATATTTGCATTTCAGATTCTGTTTCCTTCAGAACTCTTGGTGAAGGTGAGACTTATAAATATCTTGGAATGTCTGAAGCATTGGGTATTGATGAGCGGAGCATAAAGCAATTGGTGAAGGAGCGTTTCTTTAGCCGCCTGAAAAAAGTGCTTGGCAGCCTTTTATCTGGTGGCAACAAGGTGCGTGCTTTCAACGGTTGGGTTATGCCGCTTTTAGCCTATACTTTTGGCATTGTAAGATGGACACAGACTGAGTTAGACTCCGTAGATCGCCAAATACGTAAATTGTTGACGACATACCGAATGCACCATCCGCGTTCGTCTGTAATGAGACTGTATATCCCGCGTAAGTGTGGAGGTCGTGGCTTTTTGAATGTCAAGAACCTCCATAACCACGAGGTATGCAGTCTTAGAGAATATTTTCTCAAGATTGACGTGGATATGCACAAGGATGTGGTAACAGTTGACAAAGGCCTTACTCCTCTTTCCTTGGGCAAAGAGAACTGGCGTCGGCCTGTAGTACTTACTACTTCTGATCGCATGGCTGTATGGAAGAGCAAGGAGCTGCATGGTAGATTCCATAGAGCCCTAGTGGGCCAGGACGTGGATACTGTTTCATCATTATCTTGGTTACAGTTCGGGGATCTTTTCGGAGAAACTGAAGGTTTTGTCTGTGCAATTATGGACGAAGTTATCAAGACACGGAACTACCAGAGACATATTATGAAAGATGGCACTATCGACATCTGCCGGGCGTGTCATCGACCTGGGGAGTCCCTCAGACATATTGTCTCTGGTTGTTCTCATCTTGCTAATGGCGAGTATTTGCATAGACACAATCAAGTAGCCAAGATAATACACCAGCAACTTGCTCTTCAATATGGCCTTGTAGAATTGGAGGTGCCTTACTACAGGTACAATCCCATGTCTGTTCTTGAAAATAGCTGTGCTTTGCTCTACTGGGATCGGTCTATTATTACTGACAGGTATATTGTTGCCAATAGACCTGATATAGTACTAGTAGACCGAGCGGCGCGCCGCGCAGTGATTGTTGACGTTACTATCCCACATGATGAAAATCTCGTGAAGGCCGAAAAAGAAAAACAATCTAAATATTTGGACCTAGCCCATGAGATTACCGCCATGTGGGATGTCAATGCGACTATCATTGTGCCGATAGTGGTTTCGGTTAACGGTTTAATAGCGAAAAGCCTCGACCAACACCTTAAGAGGCTATCGCTTAGCTGTTGGATCAAGAACCGGATACAGAAGGCAGTATTACTTGAGACGGCACGTATTGTGCGGAGGTTCCTCTCTCTGGAGCCCTAGCCACCGATGGCTTGGACCCTTGTCCCGCCCTCGGAAGAGTGGTTTTTTTGTATTTTTAAATGTATCTTTTTTATAATAATTTATATTTAAAAATGTAAAATTGATTCACTAATTTAATAAAAGTATATTCAGAAATATATATTATGAAGAGTAACTAATATTTATTACATTTCATAGTATTTATCATGAGAAAAAAATTAAACTATTAACATGTAACTTACTTTTAATATTTTACCTAAAGGATATTAAGGATATATTCTACATCTGTGTTAAAAAATAAAAAGTTCATTAATGTCAAAATGACAATAAATGAGGATGACAAACAAAGAACATATAAAATAAGTTGCCATTATAAAAGGGTTTTTCACATTACGCGGAATGAATTTAAAAGTTGACCTGAATCTCAGATATTTAAGAATTTTGTGTTGCAGAACCTTTTTTTATAAAATTAAAACAATGTTGCTACTTTTAATGAAAGATACGGACACTTCTTGTAGTTCAATAAAATAAAGCAATTTATACAATTTCACTATTTTGTTTAATAATGTTTTCAATATATATTGTTTTAAATAATTTATTAAATTATTACTTAGGGAGGTGGCATAGATTTAACTATTGCAAACAATTATAATAAACTTTGATCTACGGTCTAGGAATGGAATGAAAATGAAAGAAGATAGGAGGAATGTGAGTTTCCCTTTCCTCAAAATCTTGCAATTTTTAGGGTATGTTAATACGCCAATATTGGCAACCCTCGCCTGACTTTACATACAAACAAACGTAATATTTTGCAGAAAAACTGGATACAGCTGTTTCACTTTCAATTTTCAAGTGTTCATATTTTATAATTTTTGTTGTAATTAAATTAAGCGCTAATTATATGTGTGCATAAAAATGAATGAAATCGACGATAAATTTTATTATGTATACAGCTCCGCCTTGGACCATAAAGTGGAAATAAAAATGTACGTATTTAAAAAATATCTTTAATTCGAGTTACTATAATGACAAGATACTTTATTTATAAACATATATTAAATAAAATATATTTTAAAATAATTTTAATTATTTTATCATATATATCAAAATACGTTTCGTACAATAATCTTTGTTTAATTTTAAATAATATTTTAGTTTATTTGTAAATAAATATTGCAACATGCAGATAAAAACAGATTAACCTAATTAGTTTCATTAAACTATGTTAGTACATATTCTTTAAGTATACATATGCAATATTAACTATAATTATTTAATTTCAACACAATTTTTAGATGTTATAATAACATCATAGGTAATTAGTAATTATTATATTAACATTTTTTTTTCTATTTATACTTAATAAACTTTGCATTATTTTCAGAGGTACTCTCGAAGGCAAAAGATCTAAGCCAGAATATGATAAATTATTATCGGACCCCATGCTTAAATTCTCAGGACTGTACCAAGAGGGCTGTTCAGATTTATATGTGACATGTCAAGTCCTGTGTGAGGGTGTACCCCTTGCATTACCCGTTACCACATCTTATAAGGCTTTTACTAATAGATGGAAGTAAGGAAATTATGTTTTTATTGTGTATTGTGGTTGTATTGAATTCTGCTACTTACGTTGGATAGAAAATGGAGAATGGAATGTTATGCTATGAAAGAAAAAGCATAACACTGTACATTTTGTTTTAAGTTGTTTAAATTAAAAAAAAACCATAGAAAGACAATTTTTATTGAATTCAATGTGTTTTGAAAGTAACTTTGAAAACACCTCTGTTGTTTGATTTCACAATTGTTTACAGCGAAAAGTTTCTTTTTGTAAACCTTGAAATGGTTGAGGCAACGACTCAATAGTTAAGTAATTGCAGTTTCAAAGACTAGTCTGTTTTTTCATTTTCTTTTGCATATGGCATGGTAGACAGCTCCACCCAATTTTAGAGATATAATGTGTTGACTGGTACAATCATTTTATTATTTACAGTCTGGTATTGCTGATTCTACCACTATAACCTCTTTATGATCTTTTATGCTATATTTTTCATAGACTACCACTCACAACACACACTACCAGGTGACAGTATCTAACTGTAAACAGAGATTGACTATAAACAAGAACATTGGGGGTTCAATTCTCACTTGTGTGAACTATTATACTGAAATAATATAAATTTCAATGGTCTGGTGGGATAAACTAATAGTTGTATACAAGTGGAAACTGGAGTATAAAGATTTATACAATAAGTTGATGAAAAGGGAAATATCCCTATCTCCTTTTATGCAAAATACACCATAAAGATAAGAAAAAAAGTCTACATTCTCTTTTCCACCCAATTTTTTTAAATTTTCGTTGTAGCTGGAATGAATGGGTGACCCTCCCAGTGTACTTCAGTGATCTACCCCGCAATGCTATATTAGCAATGACCATTTACGACTGTGCTGGACCAGGCAAAGTTATGATAGTTGGCGGTACAACAATCTCATTGTTTGGCAAACATGGCATGTTGAGACAGGTGAAAAATTTTAGTAATATAATATCAATTTGCCATTGTTTATTTGACCATAATTATCTGCAAGGGTAAAAAATAAAGAAATATATGAAGGGGCAGGAGGTGTGTGAATATAAACACAACCTTTGTGGATTTGATTCCCACTCAGGGTAATGAGTTATTTAATATTTACATGTTTCACGTTAACAAGGCTGTGTTAAGACACACTCCCGCTAAACAGGCAAGAAGTGACTCCTGTAAAGTAATTTTTAAATTACGCTACTTATTAATATTACTTCCCTTATTTTTTATTTTCTGGTCTAGTAAGATAAAGCGCGGCGTTAGGTTCCGTCTTTTTGCATACTTTGATATATGCTTAACTGCGTAAAACAACAAAAATACACATAATTATCTTTCTTATTATATCTAGATATACATATAAAAGTAAGCCATTTGTTCATGATATTACGACGGAATTCAGATTTACCTAATCTATCTTTAAAAAAATAAATTATGTCTAGATATAGACACAATTATTATGCAGACCGGCGTATAACCGGTTTTAACAGTGTTTCATGTGTGAGGTCTAAATTTTTTGTAGCTTCACGTTGTATCCCGCACATACAAGATACAGTAGGCAGAGAGAACCTGGAAACCTAGTGTTTAGACAACATTTACACTTCCGTTCCTCACTAAAATATACTCACCATCAAAAATATACTTTACTATTTTTATTTTGCGTTTTTATCCTTTGAATACGATATAGTATTTTGTAAAGTGAAGCGAATGATTAGAATCGTGATAAGTTAGCTTTTTAAACTTAAAACCTAAGTAACTTAACCCCTACGTAACTTAACCCAAGACGTATGTATAAGCATATTATATTTTATTTAAATATGTCAATAATAATATAACATATTAAAGATAAAAACATATATTTTTTATCACTTTTATAGTTTTTATAACTAATCGAAAGGGTAAAAGTAAACCGTTAACCGATCAGTGTGCTTTCGAACAGTCGACGCGACAAACGTGTCATTGAAATTTAAATATATGAATTTAAAAACATATTAATATATTAAAAATATGCGCCATAATATATCAATATATCGATCTATATCACAATTGTAATTATTTAATAAAAAAAATGTGTAATAAAATATTAGTGTAACCACGTTTTTTTGTGTAAAAATGGGAAATGTCAAAAGTAAATCGTTATTTTATGAAAAGTGTAGTGTGTTTTTTCGTAAAGTTCGTGTTGTTTTCACAAAGGGAATGTTCGATTTGCGAGTCTGGCCCGGAGTGGAGGGTAGCGAGAAGACGCCCGGGAAGGCACCCGACCGTGGTAAAGAACAAATGCAAAGGCTGGCCAAGTTGGCGAAGAAACATAGAAATGGACATATACCTAAAGTGAGTATTGATGTTTTTTACAGTGGAGAACGGAGGGTTTTAACACAAAATTCTCTCAGCCAACGCTTCAATAGGTATGTACTAGATAGGCGATAGTTCATGAATCCGTATTTTTTAATCTGTAATTATCTCGTGCCTTACAAGGTATCTAATGTTATGTTACTTAATACCCCATATCTTATTGTACACTGGGGATTGAGCTTTTCTATCTGGAAATAGAATTCCCATTATCCGCCGAATTCTCGAAGCATTGTGTGTTGAGTGGTAAAACTCAACGCTGCGTTTTGCCTTGCTACCAGAGTGAGGGAAAATATAAAAATATTTCATTCGGAAAATATTTCAATGAGATATGATTATATTAAAAATTGAATTATAACGTTGAAAGATTTCGTAAAGTATAATAGAAAGTGTGCTTATGGTGGTCAACAACAGAATTTTCGAATATTTGTTATTTTATATTCATTTAACTGTTACATATACATAATATTATGACGGGTGTCGTAACACCTACATATACATATTTTATTAGGTATATTTACATAATCTTTTTTTTAAATTGAGCGAAAACTGGCTTTCCCTATTAGGTAAAAGTTATTTTTCTGATATCGTACCTAACTGGTCTTCCTATTGTGTATTGGTTTTTTGTAAAGAAAATATCTTTAAATTTAATTAAAATATATTAATCATCAAATTTTAATATTTTATTGATTAACAAAAATTACCTCAACACGTATTGCCTCCAAAATTCGATAGAAAGTGGGGAACGGAGTGTCTTAACACTAGGTTTCATCTGCCTACCGTGCTCTGTGCGGGAGATAGCGTGAAGCTGATTGATTAATTTCTAATTAACAGCACTTATTTCAGGTAGACTGGCTGGACCGGCTCACGTTTCGGGAAATAGAAATGATAAACGAGAAAGAGAAGAGGAGTTCCAACTACATGTACCTCATGATTGAGTTCCCCACTGTGCAAATTGACGGCATCAATGTAAGTACTTTGTGTGGTTTTGATTTGACTTTAAGACTTCAGTTTTTTAATATGTAATATATTAAAAAACTGAAACTGAAACTGTTCTATATTGAGGCAGTCGTGGCGCAGGGATGTGTCCCCAAGCTTGTGATTGTAAACGAGACGTTTGTGGGTTCGATTCCCACTCGAGGGAGTACAATGTCTAATATTTCAGATATACTAATGTTATAACTATATTCGTTTTCTATATAAAAAAAAATTATATAAACAGCATGTCGTTGTCCTTCCTTAAATGCGACCCTGGCATATAGATAAATGTTATTAATATATTACATCTAAGAATTTACTAACATAAACGTCTAATGAATGATTTTACAATGCTTATACAGTTTTAGTTGAAAACTTACGTCATTTACCTTTAAGTATAACCTTATATATGCAATAGTGGAAACATATACATATATTTAATATATAATTTCAGCCAATAAAAATATTTTATATTGACATAACTTTAAGTTTGACTTATTTATGAACGGATTTAAATAAAACAAAATTTTTGTTTGTTTGTCTGCTTGTTCACGATAATCTCAGAAACGGCTTGATCGATAAAAACGCAGTTTTCACTATTATATTTTGGCAAACATCCCTAAACATTTAATGTTTTATTTCAATCGGTTCACAAATAAAAAAAGTTATACCAATAATTCGTTCGACAAGATTGCTACAAAATAACTGTGTTATTGAATCAGCTATAACTTTAGTTTCCAGTTTGTACCAAATTTTTATTCGTCTTGTCGTTTAACTAACGAATCTACATCGCGGTATGATATAGGTACTGAAAGGACACGGGTTCCCATCTTGCTACGTTTAATGAATTTACTGAATTTGTTCTTTATTAATTTTTACTTTCACTTTCTTTTTTTTTCCTTTTACGATTTTTTACAAAAGTAATATGTTACACTGCCTATTAACGACTTGTATACCATAACAGGAAATATTAAACAACATAATTAATATGTAAACGGTTTTCTGTTGATTAATAATTTGCTCCAGTCATTAGAGGCCTTTTTCATCAGACCAACCATAAGTAAAGGGTTCAATTTAAAATTAAACGGGGCTAAAATATATTTTTTTCCTAATCTAATCCAAACGTGGAAACGGAAGTGCAGATTATGATTAGGAAAACTAATATGTACCTACGTCTCTATTCGACTAAAATGAGTTATTTATCTGTATGGTCTAGGCAAAATTTTCTTTATAATAAAAATATAAACATAAAATTGTCACTTCTATTTATTTTTGAAAAGGCGACCTGCATCTGCATGTAAAAACTATTTTAAAAACTTGTTTGTATCACGTGTGAGCCTTCAATGATTTTTTATTTAATATCTGTAAGTTATGCGTATTTATTTATAGACTTGTTTACAATGATGACATCATAGAGCCTACATACAGATAGATAAATTAATTATATAAATACCAATTTGAGGCCCTCGTGGCGGAGGGGTACAAGCGTGCGTCTGTAAACACATCGTTTATGGGTTCGATTCGCACTCGGGGAAATGGAATATTTTCATTTTCATTTCTTCGCTCTGGTAACGAGGCAAAGCGCGGCGTTGAACGCTTTTATTTAGGCAAAAAGTAACTGTTACTAAAGTGTGCCTACAAAATAAGAATTTTAAACATTAATTCTATAAAAGACATCCGTCCGTCCGAGGACGTCGTGACCCTGTGTGTGACTCTAACGAGACGGTTGTGGGTTCGATCCCCACTCGTGCGAATGGATGAATATTTATTAATATTTTCGTTTCTTCAGTCTGCTACCAAGGCAAAAGCCCGGAGTTCAGTTCCGCCACTCAACATGCCTCGGAAAATTCCGAGATTCTGCCTAATCTCCTGTACGCAGTATACACCGTGAAGCATATTTATTTATTTTTTTATTAATATAGTAACAATATTATTCCTTACAGCACGCAGTGGTCTACTACGAACAGGATGGAGATGAAATGTACCAGTTTAGAGCTCAAGCGGAAATTGTCACTGTGCCCGATTATGAAATACTACAGGTTAGTTATATATCAATTTAGATATTCTTATTATTTAGTTGTTAAGCCAAAGGCCACAGGGTGATCGTCAAGGAAATATGCATAAATGTTGTTTGCGTTATTGAGCTTTCGAACTTTCCATTTATGACAAGATCCAGATGATTTTATAATAACTACAGAAGATTCCTATATAAATATTTATAATTATTATTTACATTAACCCTTGGTCGCGAATATTTATTGGTAAGACAATGACCCTATATTGCCAACCGCACTTTGCTGTACAAAGCGCATAAATAGCAATATTTACGATAAGAATTAAATTTTGATAAAATGTCTGTTAAGCTGGAACACCGTCTATTCGATTTATTAAAGGTTTTTTTATTATTTCATTTTTGTTGATTATTTTCGTTCGTTCATTGATCTCGTATTTTATGGAATTAGAAAAAAAGTATGGGGTAAATGTTGATTACTACTGAAAATGTCATGGTTCGAATTTAGGTGGTTTTTTCACTCACCTTGCTATATGCAGAAGTTAGTAAATAAAAAGTGAAGCTCGAAAAAAAGGTACTAACATAGAAAAGCAATGGAAATAAAACGTAATAATAGGGACTTCTTATAATTATATTATAAAAATTTAACTAAAACTATAACAATTTAAACTCGTTTCTCCACTCTTTCTTCCATTTCTGTAGGAAAATCTAGTAGAATCAAAGCAACATAGACTGGCCCGGTCGCTCCGTTGCGCGGTGCCGGGGCGAGATGCCAAACCATCGGCCGCCGAACGCGATCAGTTAGCAGCGCTCCTATCGGCTCCTGCCGCGCTGCTTACACTTACTGCCGATGACCAGGACTTGATATGGAAGTACAGGTAAGAAACCAGAGAGAATTTAGTGTTAACACACTCCTTTCTCTAACTCTTGGAAACCGTCTAAGCAATCTGACCACTAATCACACAGGTTCAAATCCTGACACGTCCATTTCCTAAGCGTGGAATAACACTTTAATAATATTAAACATAATTCCATTATTTCTAGATTCTACTTGTCATCACATCGTCGTGCTCTCACCAAGTTTTTGGCTTGCGTCAATTGGAATCGACCAGGTAAATGTCACAACGAAGTATAATATACTTAATATTTACAACATTTTTACATTAATTGTAACCTTTTAATTATTCTAATTTATAAGCTATATGATTGTAAGGCTTATCGATAGTGCGGTCGACGTGTTGTGACCGCCCTGAAGTTAGGCTTAAGACAAGCAAGAAACGTCACGCCTACACTAAATATGAACTCACAAACATACAAAGCTGATGCTTAGCTCAATACAATATATGATTTATTCCAGGTGAAGTAAGACAAGCCCTCTCTATGATGAAACAGTGGGCTCCGATGGACGTGGAAGATGCTTTAGAACTGTTAACACCTAAGTTTACACATCCCGCTGTTAGGAAGTTAGTTTTTACTTTAATTTCCTTATGCAAATTCGATATGTAAACTATTTTTTTATATTAAATGTGTTTAAATATATAAAAGATGATTTCCACATAACCAGCTACATGCGGGGTACAACGTAAAGCTATAAAAAACCTACAGTCTGTATGGATTTCTTAATGTTAATATTGTATTTATACTACAGATACGCGATATCCAGATTAAAACAAGCACCCGATGAAGACTTACTACTATATTTGCTGCAACTAGTACAAGCCTTAAAATATGAAGATTTAATGGAAATACAAGAAGGTATATTTAAAAAAATATTAAATTACGTACTGTAGATAAAAAAACATTACAACACAAACAAAAATAAATTTGAATTTATTATTCAACTTAGTTTTATTTTTATAAAATGGGCAAAACATTCATTTATTATCATCTATTAACAGATATACTAAATAAATTTATTTGAATTGTATTATTTTTACTAAGTAATTAATTTCCACAGAGTACGCAAAAATTTGCGGTAAGGAAATGCCTGTATATTCAGATTCTGAAGGTAAATTGTTGATGAGCGGTCGTCGGGGGAGTCAAACTAGTTTATTGTCTACTTCAGGTAAGGATTATAAAAAATAGTTTATTTATATCATTATTTCTGAGCAGTCGTGGTGCATGGACACAAGAGTGTGACTGTAACCGCCACAGGTTGTGGGCTTGTTTCCCTCTCGAGGAAATATAATATTTAATATTTTTATCTCCTCGCTCTGGTGACAAGGTAAAGCGCGGCGTTGAGTTCCGCCACTCTTAAAACTAGCTTCCCTCTGGCTACCCCATTAAGTACGGAATACAGCGTGAAGTTATACAATTTTTTTACAGCTTCACGCTATATCCCGCGTGTAGGCAGGATAGGTCTTTGCATCGTTATCAGAGGAATCATGGAAATAATAATATTAAATATATAATTCCCCCGAGCAGGAATCGAACACACAACCTTAGCGTTTACAGTCGCACGCACCTGCGTCTTGACGGGCTTATTTAATTTTTTAATGTCGTCATCCCAACTTTTGATTTGTCTATCCCTTCTTCTTTTACCATCTCTCATCATCTTATTTATTTATTTTTTATGACAGTGTTAACAGGAAGTGAAATGACAAGTTCTACAATAAGCAGAGAACCGGAGAACGCGCAAGAGACGGTAGAAAGTGAGAATGGAACCGCAGTTAATGATGATTATGGGTGAGATTTAGCCGTTCTCAAATTTCATTTCGTGAACTCGAGAAGATTGACTCGAGGGATTGTCCACTCGAAAAGATTTTTTTAGGATAGGTAGTTGCTCTTCCACGAGCGATGTTAACCACTCGTTCCTACCCTTCTATATGAAGGATACAGTTTGAAGCTAAAAAAATATATGCGAACATAATTTTGGCGTTGTAGAACTACTTTCGACATAAAAAGATAAATAGATATATGTTTCGTGTGTGCAGTTTGGCCCGTTTTCTGATCTCGCGCGCGTGCGACAACAGCGTGGTGGCCAACTACCTGTACTGGTACGTGCTGGTGGAGTGCGAGGACGCGCCGCGCCCCGCCGCCGCGCGCCACCACTACCTCGCTGTCATGCGCGTGTTCTCGCACATGTTGGCCGCCGGTGAGTGCAGCTTTGTGTTAGCTTCTAGGAAGGGAACCTAAGTAAAATGGGAAGAAAAAGACATTGTGTGTGGTAGAAACGAGGAAATGGAAGTAATTTAAATAAAATCATATCAAATTCATAAATATCGTACAGTTAAATACTTTCAAGTGACATGATGTTGCCATATAAATATAATGATATAAGCATAACATATAAAAATGAATTGAATATCTGATCATTATAGTAGTCAGTTACAGCAAAATATTTATTGATGAATATTTTTTTTACACAGATTTTAATATCTTTTCCATTCCTATATTTGTAAGTAACTCTTTGAAATATTTAAGTGAATTATACCATCTTAAATAGGTAACTCCGACCACCAAAGGACTCGTTCATTCCTCGCCCGACAACAAGTGTTCATAGATAAACTGGTGAAATTAGTTAAAACAGTGGCCAGAGAGAGTGGGAACAGGAATAAGAAGGCGGAGAGATTGCAACAGCTACTGGCGGACCCTGATGCGTTCAAGTTTAACTTCACTAACTTTGAACCTATGCCCTTTCCGTTGGATCCTAGTGTTAATATAAAGGTTGGTTGATGTCTTGTATAAAGCATGTATGTAACGAACCCACAATCAGTCGGTTTTACAGTCACACTTTGTGCCACTGCGCCACGACTGGCCTCAAGCCTAAAAAATATGTTTGAAATCTTGTTATTTTTTAATATATATTTATTTTGTATCCTTTTGAATACTGATAACTTAAATTAAATTTTCCATATATTCCAGGGTATAGTAGCAAAAAAAGCAAGTCTCTTCAAATCAGCACTAATGCCCTGCAAACTAACGTTCCTAACATCCGAGGGTATGGAATACGAAGCCATTTTTAAACATGGTGACGATTTAAGACAAGATCAACTCATATTGCAAATGATTACATTGATGGATAAATTGTTGAGACGGTAAGTTTTTATTATTGGTTTTGTTTCAAAAGTTTTATTGCATTATTATTAACGTTTTATTAACACTGGCACAGTGACTAACTGTAAACTCAACAGTTGAGGGCTCGATTCTCGCTGGAGGGAATGAATTATTTTTAATTTACATATCCTACTTTGGTATAAGACGAAACTTGGCGTTGAGTTCCGCTACTCAACACGCAATGTTCACATGTGTGTCCTCTGCTAACTCCAGTTATATGAAGGATACGGCGTGAAAAAAAGTAAATAATTGTTTAAAATAAGGAATTTGCTACTATTGGGACTCGATTTCTTAATCGAGCCTTCTTAGACTAATGTTTGATTCGTAATTCAATAAAAACAATACTTTTGGTAGTATTTCTATTACTTTTTTATTATAATTCTACGTATTAAATACCTGTCTAGATAACAAACTGGTTTTATTTCAGTGAAAACTTAGATCTAAAACTGACACCATACAAAGTACTAGCAACGAGTTCACGTCATGGCTTCCTACAATACATAGACTCGGTGACCGTTGCCGAGGCACTGGCAACGGAAGGTTCCATACAAAGTTTCTTGAGACGGCATAATGCTTCGGAAACGTCCCCGTACGGAATACGACCGGATACAATGGATACGTATTTACGAAGTTGCGCCGGATACTGTGTTATTACTTATTTATTAGGTGAATTAAATCCGCTTCTCACTGTATCCCGCACACAGCAGTGTAGGCAGAGGGAAGCTTGTGTTAAGACACTCCGTTTGCCACTTTCCGCCGAGTTCTGGAGGCATTGGGTGTTGAGTGTGGAATTGAATGTCTTGCTTTACTTTGACACCATAGCCAAGAAATGAAAAGAAAAAAATATTTCATTTCCTCTAGGAGATCGAACCCACAACTAGTGACATTTACAGTCACACTGTGCCCCCGGCGTCACGACATACATGCATTTTAAGTAAGCACTATGAGTGTGCGGCCGCCGTGGCACATGTATGTGACGGTTGTGGGTTCGATTCCTAGTCGGGAGATAGATTTATTTAATATTTTCACTTCGAGAAGTGGGCGGTAATTGGAGAACGAAAGTGTCTTAATGGGAACGGAGTGTTTTACACTAGGTTCCCTTTTCCTAACTGGCTATGAGCGGAACAAACCTTGAAAAATGTATCTTAATACGTAATAGGAATCATATTAATATTTACAATAATTTATTAGGTGTTGGTGACCGCCATCTCGACAATCTACTTTTAACTCCGGCTGGGGCGTTATTTCATATTGATTTCGGTTATATACTGGGCCGGGATCCGAAGCCGCTACCACCGCCCATGAAATTGAGTCGTGAAATGGTTGAAGCGATGGGCGGCGTGCATTCGGAACATTATCATGAATTCAGGAAGTTGTGTTATACTGCGTTTTTGCATTTGAGGAGGTAAGTGTTTTGTGTTTGTATTTTTTTATATTTGTATAAAACATGAAAATTATTAACATTCATAGACAATTTGTTTTTTTTAACGCAATCATGAGGCACGGATTCAATTCTTGTTACGATTTTTTTTTAATATTTCTATATATCTAAACTTATATTTACGACGCCGTCTTGGTGCGCTTGTAACGGAGCAATGCCTCAAGAATAAATATTGAGAACGCCAGGGAGTGTGAAAAGGGTAACGAAGAGTCTTAATACTAAATTCCCAGGGTTCCCTCTGCCTACCCTGCTATGTGCGGGATACAGCGTGGAACTAAACAAAAAGTGTATATTAATCGTAAAAAATTTCAGACACGCCAACTTAATGCTGAATCTATTCTCCTTAATGGTGGACGCGTCAGTTCCCGACATCGCTTTAGAACCTGACAAGGCGGTTAAAAAAGTACAGGACAAACTTAGGTATGCTATATTTATTATTTTAATTCATCGTGTTGTGGTGGGGCAATGTTTGACTGTAAACGCGATGGTTGCCAGTTTATATCCCGTTACGTTCAAATTATTATACGTTTTCTAAATAAGTATTTTTCTTTCCGAAGTGTGGAATAAAACTTTAAAATGAATGGCAAAATGTACTTGTATAATTACACATTTTAATTCTAACTAAAATTTTACTTTATTAAATAAATATGAATTATAAATATTCTTTGAAGTCTGTCGTGGCGCAGGGGTACAAGTAGGCTAAATGAAATATTTAATGTTTTCTTTTACCGCACGCTGGTAGAGTTTTACGCAGCGTTCGTTGAATTCCATCATTCAATACGCAATGCCTTCAAAATTCGGCAGAAAGTGGGGAATATGTCTTAACAGTAGGTTCCGTCTGCGGAACTACTGCGGATTACAAAAAATATATATATTCTAATAAATTACACTTTACCTTAACTCTCACTTTCAGATTGGATCTCGGTGACGAAGAAGCCGTACACTATCTCCAGAACTTACTAGACATGTCTGTAACGGCCGTGATGGCGGTGCTCGTCGAACAGTTCCACAAGTTCGCCCAATATTGGCGGAAATGATTGTTTTATTTTATGTACATTTATTATAGCCAAATGGGGTTGCGCTGTTTTAAATTTATTTAGAGTACCGACAATTTATTCGATTTTACAAACATTATAATAAAAAAATAAGAAGTATGTATTAAGAACTTTTAAATGTATGAAATATAAAAAAATGCGCTATAAAATAAAAATATATTTTTTAATTAACGAAAAAAATATAAGGCTCTTATAGCTTTCACTTATTTGTCGATATAAATTAAAGTGCTTATATATATTGTTCAAATTTAACCAAATTGCTAATGGCTTTCTTATATTATGATTGGTAAAAATATAATTATTTTTGTTTAATAATTTTATATTCGTAAATAATAAGATGATATGAACTTAAATATTATTATTATTAAATAATACGAGCTAATATATAATTGTAAAATTCACAATTGCTAAATTGGCTATAATAATTATAAAATTTTATACTTAATTTGAATGAAATTATATTAAAAAAATCCTATTATCTGATGATAAACTTGAATACACACAAGAGATTTCAGATCCAAATATCCAATGCAAAGTGGTTTCCTGCATGTTTTCCTGTTCTATGTTCCTTTCTGTTCTGATTCATGTTCAAACTGTTGTATTTCAATAGTAACATTTATTTCTTCTACTTATTTGAAATATAATTTCTTAAATATATTTACCTTGCTTACTCATTTTCCATCAAGCTGCGGCGTTAAGTTCCGCCACTGTCATTTCTTTATGTGTAAAGCAAAGAGTTATTTGACAGTTTTTGTTTAGAGGCCACATTATGTATATTATGTAGTGTTAAATTTGTAATTTTTACTGTGATATTTACAAATAAAGTATATTTTCTTAGTAAATTTATCTTTTTTATGTACCCAAGCATAAATTTAAGATTTAGGTACATTAATTATAACTCAAAACTGTTTGAGATAATAAATATTCTTAAAGTTATATTAAACAATATAAAGATTTACTATTTCTTTTTCTAAATCCTTTGAGAAGCTTAATAGCAAATAGATTTTATAATATAGTATTATGATATGAAAAATCTTAACATAATATACAAAAACTTTACATTTTTGCTTACTTACAATACATACATTTATAATATCAGCTTTGGGTAAAAACTTAATATCTCAAGCTTTTGTCCATATTATTAAATGCAATGAACACACACACACAGTGGGAACATATCTGATGTTGGAATTCATATCCTATTCTTCTCAGGAAAATGATTATATTTTAAATATAATCATTTTCCTGAGTAGGATAGCATAGGATATAGGTTTTTCTTTATTAAGAATAACATTTTTTACATTTTTAAAGTGTTGTTCCACACTTAGGAAAGAAAAATAATTATAAGAACACATATAATTGTAAATAAATTGAAATAGCATGTATTAAAATATTTATGTTTTCTTAAAAGTAAGAATAACATTTTGTTATTTATTTAGTTAATTTAAGTTTCTTAATATTGAGAATATATCAGGTAATTGTTTTTCATACTGGCAAAGTATAATAACATAAGTGCCCAACTGACACAATCATAGAGAATAGAGTGATTTGTTTTTTATTACAGGAAAACTTAATATAATTATGTACTAAGTGCAATATAAAATAAGAATTACATATTAGCGGCCATTAAATCACTTCCACAAGCAATATTATCACTTGCAACTATAATTTTACTATTAGTAGTTGTCTGTACTACATTACAAGCCGCTATTTCAGCATATGTAATTCCCCCTATAATGTAAACTAAAACAGTCCTAGGATTCAATGAGATAGACGATAGTTGACTCTCATTTTTCAATATTTTTAACAAACTTTTAGCATCCTTTGACCCAAAATCTAAATCATTTTGCATGTTTAAATTTGACAACTTCTCATTTAAAGTTTCAATGCCATTTTTTAACTTATCTACAATGGAACCGCCTACTTTTAAATCATTTAAGGCTGCTAATTTATTCAATACTTCAATAAAAGAGTCCGAGGTTAATAAAGCATTGCATAAAACTGCAACAAGTGGGATGTAACCTCCATTAAATACATAACTAGGTGATTTACCATCATCTGATTTAGAAGGAAGTTGTTTGAGTTTGTTAGCAACAGTTTGAAACTCATTCTGCCATTTTGGTAATCTATCACTCAAATTTCCCAAATTACTTAAAGACAATTTAGGACTAGACGGCTGAACTAATAGCCCGGCTGTAACTAAATTATTAAAAACATATAAAAATTTATAACCAAAAGCTAATAAATACTTATTTACAAGTGAATTGTATTCTTCATAAGACAAGACTTGGGTTAAACTCAATAAGCAAATTAAGCGTAAGCTATTATAAATATGTATGTCTGTCCCAAAATTCTCATCAACAAATGTAAAATTGGATTTCTTATTTCTATTATTTAACATTTCTATCTCAGCAAATGTTAAATTTTCAAATTTATTATCCATTTCAGATATAATAGTCTCACTAGCCAATACATGGTTCACTAAATTTTGTTTATATAAAGTAATTTGTTGTAATTTAGTTGCAACATATTGTTTCATTTCTTGAATACCTAAAGCTTTTATATCCTCATTTTTTAATAACTTAGCCTTTGAGCTTAAAACGCTAAGTACTTCAGAGAAATGTCTATGTTTTATTTCTCCATACAAATTGTCTATAGAACTATCAAGCATCACGGCTGTAGTCTTTGGTTTTGACGATTTAGTTTCTGTATTTACAAAATTTAATTTACCACTTTTCAGTTTTGTTTCTTTGTTCAATTCTAGATGTCCACAGCTAATATCAAATATTTCACACAATAAACCACTGTAGGTAGCCGGTGTGAGTAAACTTGAAGCATAATCTTGATCTCTATCAATAACTATTAGGGCACCTATATCCTGAGACTGAGGATTAACAAAATCTCTTTCATAACTTTCATTATATACTTCTAATATATCAAGTACACTTGCAGACAGTTTGCCCAAAGATAAAACACATTTTGGTTTGCCCGTCACATGAAATAAACTCCATAATGACATAGAAATACTAGATAGAAGAGAATGATTCTTTTCTACAAATAATTGTTTATACAAAAAAGGTAGTTCTAAGCTTAGTAACTGATCATCTAAATAAATAAACTCCCATGAAAATGAATGTAATTGCACAATATCATATAGCCCTCTGTTTTCTAGCATGGAATCATAAGTTGCTATAACTTTAGGAACTATTATGATATTGAAACATTTTGTGTCACTTAAAGATGGATTTTGACTCAGTATTGAAGATATTTGGTCCAAAACACACTTGTATTTTAATGTACAAGCTGAAATAAAATAGATGCGGTTGCTGTTTGTTGTTGCACCCAATTGTGGATCCATTTTATATATTTTATCAACTCCATGTTGCCTGAAAATTAAAGATTTTTTATTGTTCCATAATGTATACAATAGCAATGAGAATGTAAAACCTTAAAAAGGGATTACCTGAGCCAAGTGACTCCACAAATTCTTTCCAAAGGTTTTATTAGCCTTGGATCTATTATAAAGTCTGCTTTATCGCCACATTTTGCTAATATACATTTTAACTTGTGCTGAGAAATCAGACTCAAGGACGACAATTTCAACGAAAGCGGTTGATCCATTGTTATTTATTTTCTATATGAAAATAAAAACACTTTAACATGACATATTGTATTTACGTATTTTTTTAAGTATTTAAGTTTATAATGAAGTTTTAATTATTTCATTTGTTGATGTGGTTTCATTATTTCAATAAACTGCACGTATATTCTATATCTTTCATATGTTTTGTTTGAGAACTTTGAGAAATAGTATTCGCCATTCGGCATATTTTAGAAAATAGAACAAGAAAAGAATATGCAAATGACAAGTTATCAATTTCCTTTAAATGTCAATGTCAACATTTAATCTTAGTACATAGACACAATTCACTGTGACGACTAATAAATCAGTTTATTATCATCCAAATGTACCTAATTTATAATATTATAACATTCAAATATTTTGTAAGCTATCATTAATAACACTATAAATGTTTATTTCATAATATCCAATATACATTTTATAGATTATTATATAAATGTTTATATAAAGCTAATATTAACAAATTATATAAGTATAGCAATTATAATAAAATTAAGTAAAAATATTAATTAATATAATTAAAAAAAAAACCGAAATACCGCGAAAAGTTAACCTTGACGGTAATTTCCGGTCATGCGTCGTCGTCGAGTTCGCAGTATCCTCCCCCCGCACGCCGCCGCCGCGAAGTGCCTCTCGTCGTAAAATTTAATTTTGTGAAATGGCTGCGAGAATTATCAGAAAAATCGTAAGTTTGTAGATAGTGTTGTAAATTTGTTTTCTTTACATTATCCCGCATGCAACCCCCCTCACGTTTATCGTTTGCGACGGCTCGTTTAATTTCTTTTGACATCCAAAAATAGACTTATAGTTATGTCGAAGAATTACATAAATGCGCTTTTGAAGCCTTTTCGTGAGAGTAAAGTTGTGGAAAGCTTACTGAAATTGTTCGAGTCCGGAACAAATAAGCCCTCCGGAGGGGTCGCGAGTGTGAAAAATGAGGTTAACAAAT
Organism: Heliconius numata; assembly: GCA_016802625.1. Taxonomy (NCBI): domain Eukaryota; kingdom Metazoa; phylum Arthropoda; class Insecta; order Lepidoptera; family Nymphalidae; genus Heliconius; species Heliconius numata. Next base: position 123,120 of record JAEBDU010000007.1, read on the forward strand.
ATTTTATTATGCTCTTTAATTTTGGTTTCGTGGTAGAGGTTATACGAAGTTTCTGTTATTGCTAGGTCCCAGCAGGGCGAGCTGGTGTGGCGCAGTACAGTACGGGGGTGCGCAAGGTAACCCTCATTCCCGGCCATGGTATCGGCCCCGAGATCACGGTGGCCGTCCAGAAAATATTTGAAGCTGCCAAAGTACCCATTGAATGGGATGAAGTGGACGTCACAGCTGTTAGAGTAAGTGCCCATATGGTTTCTATTATGCTTTAAAAAACACTACAAGTTTATTTTTAAAATCTATTTCAATTAAAAATAATCATACTTTTATTTATAAGAAATGCTGTGGTTTTAATGCTTTTACAATTTTAATATAAGGAAAACATTGTTTTACCTCGTTTTTATGACAGAGAAGATTATTGAGGAAATGTTTAAAATACTTATTTTAGTTGAAATTTCTAATATAAATTAAAATAAACATGTTTTTATGACTCTTCTATGATAGATTCTGATAATTTCTTTAATATTTTCAAACATTATACTAATTAAAAAATTCTAATCTAGGGCCCAGATGGTAAATTTGGAATACCACAACGTGCAATCGACTCAGTCAATGAAAACAAAATTGGCCTCAAAGGCCCCCTTATGACACCAGTGGGGAAGGGCTATAGATCTCTGAATTTGGCGTTGCGTAAAGAATTTGATTTGTATGCTAATGTGAGGCCTTGCAAGAGCTTGGATGGGTGAGTAGGAAAATACTATTTTATTTGCAACAGTTATGATTTTATTTTGTTTAGTTATGATAATATTTAGAATCCCTTGTGATGCAATTGGTTAGTGTCTGGTTGTATAAGCTCCATTTGAGAATCTGAATACTTTTTTCAATAGAAATTAATAATTTTCTATATAAATTGGCCCTAACATTTCATAATCTTGCTAAGTGAAGTGATATGTTCACTTTTTCCTTGTTTTCTAATGATAGTGCAGTTTTTAATAGTCTTTTAATTATAAATTCAAGGAACATACAATTGACTTAAGTTGATTATTACTATATTAATAACCTGCATTAATAATATAATTATGTAATATTTTAAACTATATATCTTTAATAACTGGAATGAATTTAATTGCCTATTAATGTATTGAAAGAATTATTTAATTGTTTGATATACAGTTCAAATTGAACTTATAACAGAACCCTTTTTATGTTTTAATGAGATGGGTTCAAACCACACTTATTAAATAAAACATGTAAACACACTTTAACTTTAGTATAATAATGTTATGGTATATAATTTATTGCAGTATTAACTTTTATTTGTGGTTTTACTTAGAAGTTGTGCTGTAATATAGCCTTCCTATAAAACAAACAGAAATCTTCTATTCAAACTAGAAACCATAAGATTAGTATGTTCAACCAAACAACTACTTCAGCTTTTTTATGTTAATCTAGATAATGTTACATACTGAATACAATTTGTGTAAGACAGTTACAGTTTTTCACATGTAGAAACATGTAAATTGTCACTGATAATTTCTGGCCCAGATCTAATTTTATTCGGTTGTAAATGTTTATTTAAATAATTTTCAATTTTGTATGTATATTTTAGCACCTATATGTTGATAGATAAAATTATGAGTCCTCTGTTAAATAGCTTTAGTTGATGACAATATATTTATTTACTTTTCTTTTTACGTTGTAGTATAATTTTTTATGCGATGTTAGGTTGCGGCAATCAAAACGCCGATTTTTTCGAGGCATTGTGTGTTGAGTCGCGGAACCCAACGCCGGGATTTTGCCTTGGTACCGCAGGAAAGAAATAAAAATGTTAATAGATATTAATTCATTCCCACCAGTGGGGATCGAACCCACAACCGTCACGTTACAGTCACTTGTGCTCATGCACCACGACGGTGTCAATATTGTATTAATGATTACAATATTTTAACATATGTTTAATAGTTTTTTATTATTTTCTATATAAAAACCGTGAAGATAAGATAATCTTGCTGTTTAGTTTTTTCACATTCCATGTTAACAGTTAATATTAATAATTATTTCTTATACTAATAACATTACCATTTTTTAAAATTATATAATTTTATAATGACTAATGATTAAATACTAAATTCCGTATTGTTATCTCTTACTATATCAGTGATTGATCTAATTCAACACTTTTTTTGAAATTATGTGATAAATAATTATCTTTAGGTTGGCAATGACTTTTGTAAATGTTGTTTCTACATGTATAGTGATAAGAAGCTTACTACGGGTCGTAGTTCGATTTTTTATTTAAAGCAATTATTTATAGTAAAAAAATAAGCATCATGTCGCAGTTATACAATGACTTACTCTTTATAACAATTTTAAAGTGTTATTAAAGAAAATTAAATTTAAAATTAACTGGTTTTGAATCCACGCCTCTTGGAAAGAGTTCAAGCGTTCTGACCACTAAGTCATACGGTCTCATCATGTTACGTCTAAATTCTTATACGCCTGTTGCAACTTATTAATGTCTTACTGTGTGCTCTCCACGAGGGGGATTATATGATATAAGATATTCAAAACTACCCAACTACGTGCAGGATACAGCGTGAAGCTATACAAAGTAGATGATGTGTAAAGAAAGGTGATCGCCAAAAATTCAATTTGAGACTCATGAAAAGGCGGACGCCAGTTTCATCCAATAGCCCAGGCGGACGCTAGTTGCATCCAATAGTCCAGTAGCCAGTCCATCCAATGTCCATTCCATAGCCCCAATTTTGTTTTCCATTGTTTCTACGCATTATCCATTGCCCACTCTCTGGTCAAATTTCTGTGGTAACACAGTCATGGATCCCGGCTGATGCGTCAAAGTAAAACATTTTAATATTCTCTAAGGAGCCTCTACGTGTTGGACTGTATCCCCACAAAAGCCTTCCAAAACACGGGGTTCCTTTGGACCCGAGATCGTTGAGGAAATGAATTATTATAAACCTTAAAAAAAACGATGTGTCGATGTCATTTACCTTAAAGCGTAACGTATTTTTTTGTCTTAAGTACAATGCCCTCTCAGTAAGTAAAAAGAAACTTGTATACATACTTATTTACATTTTTTAAATATGTTAATGAGATACAAAAATTATGAATTATGAGACTTAATTTGTTATATAATTATTAAAAAAAAAACGTTTTTTTTTTTCATTTAAAGTAAAACATGATGCTTAAGAACTTTAGGTTATTTTTTTTATTAATCTATTTTTTCACATTCATTTACTAAAGTAAATTTACATATTTCTTAAGTCTTTATATTATATCATTCACAGAATACTGCACTTATTTTAGAAGCATTGATTGATTATTTATATACCTATATTTATCTTTAGGTATATAAATAATCAATCATTCATTTTTCTTACTTTTAATATTTTTTTCTTGTAAAGTGACACTATTGCGTTTTTATTTTCATCTTCTCGCTGAATGCCGCATATAGCAGGGAGAGTAGAGAGAACCTAATCTTAAGATACTGTGTTCCGCAACTTCTGCCGCTCGAGGCATAGCGTGTTGACTAGCGGAACTCAACGCCATGCTTTGCCTTGTTCTCATCCTCACTCATTTCTCATCCTCATCCTCACTCATTTCCTCGCTCTGGTAGAGCGAGGAAATGAGTAAATATTAGTTTCCCCCGAATGGGAATCGAACCCACAACCGTCGTGTCTTCCGTCCTAATAATATGCGATAAATAGTTTTTTTACCTATCTATATTAACATTAACTCAGCGGAGTTCGAACCGACTACCTGTCACAACTGCGCCATAATAGCGTAAAAACTATTATATAAATCGGTAAAAAGATTACAGTTAAGCAATGACCGCGAAAACAAGTACTCGAGCGAAAGATAAAAATGATTCATTGAAGTTCGTTAATCTCTACATATCTTTTTATCTCGTGACATTAGTTGTCTGTGTATTCTTTTGCCATTCAATTATGGATATAGATATCATATTGATAATCTAGTTATATTTTTTTATTTTCCTTTCCGTGTATTTTTTTGTTACTCTCCGTTCTCCGTGTTCTAATAAATTAAACGATAGCAAGAAGCATATCGAGCTTTGTTTGTTTGTACATAAAAGAACATACTTTATTATAATTTTCCAGTAATTTATTCATCGCTTACTCGTGACTAAAATAAACGGGAAATCCCCTAAGAATATAAATTTCAACAAAATTCCGTATAAAAACATGCAGATGAATAATTCCTAAAAAACTATTGGTATACTTATTATAATAAATTTTCGCAGAAATAAAATTCATTTGTTGGTTGTACACATTATTTTTATCCATAAAACGAGTTGAAAATAAACCTTTTCCCACATAGCCTATCTTAGTCACAAGAAACAACTGTTCTTCTTTTTCGTTTTAGTTCGTTTTGAGACATTGCGTGTCAAGTGACATAATTCACGCTGTTGGTGTTTCTATCAGAGCGAGGAAATGAAAATAATTCATTCCGTCAATTGGAAATCGAACCCACAACCGCTGCTATTACAGTCAAATGCTGACATTGATTTTTTATTATACTAGTTTATACACAGAAAGTGGATATTAGCATTTCTGAAAATAAAATAATCTTATCTAAGCCATATATCTGGACGTCACGCTAAGCTAAGCCTGCTATTAAATAAATCATATCAATTCATAATATTTTCGTTTAGATTTCTTATAAATCTTTTATCTATACATATATTAAAATTATAACTGATCGCTGTCTGTGCATGGAAGATATAAGAGGAAATCCTAATAAATAATACGGGTGGGTCCTTATTAATATAATAAAACTCAAAACTATATTTTTTTACTTTTTGTCAGTTTGTGCACTCAGAAACGGCTCAACCGATCTACATTCAGTTTTCACAATTGTATTTTGGAAAATTTTCCTATAAATTTAGTTTTTGTTTTATGTCAGGTTCATAAATATTAAAGTTATATAATATAAAAAGAATATATAAACTGTAATATAAAGGTTACAAAGTATTTTGTTTCACTAAATGGCCGTAAAATAACTGTTTTATTGAATTGTCTAAAAATTTAAATTAAAAAATTTAAATGTATAGATAATGTCCTTAAAATAATGATTTTATTAGAACGTGAAGGTAATTTGGATTAGTTAATAAATAATTCTGTACTTCAAGCAGGCGAAGCCGCGCGCGGATATCGAATTGATAAATAAAATATCATAAAAAAATATCTTGGACTTTAGTATTAATGGATTATTCCGAAGATTTGTTATGTTTTCATTCAATATTGTTTTTCTGGTCCTTTGATTACTTTTATCTAATTTATGTTTCATTTTTATCTAGTTTATGAAAAAAACAAATTGTCAAAGTAGAGTAAAAATGTATTTAGTAATTTCAAAAAATAACCTAAAAAAATATATTTTCCATCTTTACTGTTTATGGAGCTATCTCCACAAACAGCGGATAAAAAATATTCAGTTTAAGTCACGTATTAATAATCTTATCGATGATGTAAAAAATTGAATTATCCAAATATGTACGATTTATATTACGTAAATTGTTTACTTACCTAGAGTATGTCTAAACTTAGCTAAGGTATGCACCTAACTTTAGGACTACTCGTCGACCGTACTATACATTGCTTAGTTGAAACAGTAAAAACAAAGGTATCGTTATCGTCTAACTGTAGGTAAATAAACCCTCTATATTTTTCTCTATCTACCCTCAAAAATTAAAGAACAAAAAATAAGCCTAACTCACCAAAATATATTTTTTTTTCAGTATCAAAACACTATACGACAACGTAGACGTGGTCACCATAAGAGAGAACACAGAGGGCGAGTACTCGGGAATCGAACACGAGATCGTCGACGGTGTGGTGCAGTCCATCAAACTGATCACTGAGGAGGCCAGTAAGAGAGTGGCGGAGTTCGCCTTTCAGTTTGCAACGGAGAATAAGAGAAAGAAGGTGACAGCTGTGCACAAGGCTAATATTATGTAAGTATACGTTTTTAGTGTTAGTTCGATGCTTGGTTGTGGCAAAATGTTGGATTTTTTTGGTTTTAATCGTTTTGAGCGTTTTGTAGGGTATTTATGGAGAAAAAATATGTATTAAATATTTTTTTACTTGTTATCTTGACACCATAGTCAATATATATATATTTTTTTTAAATATGATAATCTATCATTTTCGCATAAAAAATTCTTGGTAAATAGAACACACTAATTTACATTTATCTATTATTACTAGCTTCTTACTACCGCCATTAAGTAATTTAAGTTAAACATTTAACAACACAAAATTATTTTCAATATGGCAAACGTAAAATTGAATTGGCTCTATTCCAATTTTACGGCTTACATTTTAATATGCGTTTGACATTCGTAACAAAAGTTATTGATTGATCTTTTAATTTGTAAACAAAGAGAAATATTTTTAGTTCATGTTATATAATTATGAGATGTTTTCAACGTTTCTATTGTGAATAGAATTTTTATTTTGAACTTCTTATTGGAGCCCTTTGGAGCACACTTCTATTAGAAGCTTATTTTTTCTGTACACCAAAGGACTTCAGATCTGGATATTTTAAATTAATTTCAGCTTTGATAACGCATTATGCACGCGATATGAGAAAAAATGTCTTGACAGACTCAAAGAGAAACAGAAACATAGGGTTCTGCTTTTTAGTTTTCAGTTTTTCTGGCGCCTGGTACAAGATGTACTAGCCAGAAAATTTCGCCTATTTGGGTAGTCTTCCCTAAATAGTCAAAAAGCAGAGAACGAAATAAAATATCACTAAACACTCATTCAAACTAACAAGCCGTTTTAAAGTACATTAAGATTTACACGACAGTTCTATTAGCATCAATAGAGACGAACCTAATACGACACTATTAGGTATATTATATCGCTTCATGTCGAGGCCGAAACGTTACCTTCGTATATAATGTTACAAGGTCTCTTCTAGGTACTGTATAAATAAGCCTTGCTTTGGATTTTATCAGGTTTTTTATAAGAAACCTAAGTATTCATACATCTTTTTTTAACTTCACGCGCATTGCAGGGTAGGCAGGGGGAATCTGGGAACCTAGTATTAAGACACTACGTTCTCAATAAGTCACCACCGAGTCTAACACTTTCCACCGATTTCTGGAGGCATTGCATATTAAATGTTGAATTTCAACGTCGCGATGTTCATATATTATTTTTGTAATTTAAATAAAAGTATTTATATGAGTAAGTCCATAATAAATTATTTTCAAGGCAGTTTATAGTCAATCTATATAGAAAATATTTTTGGTTTTTACATTTGTGCAATCGGACACGCTCCAATTACATTAAAATAACGTTAAACAATATAATTTAAGTTTATGACAGTATTTTTATCAAAACTATGCAGCCATTTTAACTTTATTATTTATATAATATTCCTCTCAGAAATGTTCCATCGTAGTGTTATTGCAATATTTTCTGAATTAATGTAGGTTCGATTCCCACTAAAGGAACACTTGTTTCTCTTAGCGATATGCAACTGGTGCTTAATGTTAAAAAAAACCATATTTTGACAGCCGTTCTTAGACTAGAAATAAAACAATTATTACAAACATTTACTCCGTATATAAATTTGTGTTTACTCAAAATCTTAATATTTTTAACCGAATTCAAAAAGGAGATGGTTCTCAATTATTTTCCTTACAAATTGGTATATTTTTTATAATAATATTTCTATATAAATGTCCCCAGGCGTATGTCTGACGGTCTCTTCTTGAGGTGCTGCCGCGATCTCGCCACCAAATACCCTGATATCAAGTTCGAAGAGAGGTATTTAGATACTGTATGCTTAAATATGGTTCAGGATCCATCTAAATTTGATGTTTTGGTAAGTGTTTAATGCCTTTTTTTATTGGTATAGTCTTAGGTCAAATTGTAAAGATTTTTTTATTATTTTGTTGTTAATTTTAAACATATACCTTATTTCTTACTCTATTAATATACTAATTATTATATTTACAAACTAGAAAGTAAGTAAAGGAGTTTTTTACCACTGTTTTACCTCAACCTACTCTGCTATATACCTACGGATTACAGCGTGAAGCTAAAAAAATATATATTAGAAACGTGAATGTTTGTGAGGATATTTTGGTTAAATATAAGCTGACTTGACTGGTTTGGGTCGCTAGTTGTCGGCATATATGTATATGTTCAATTTGGAATTCAATGATCAATATGACTTAGTTTTTTTTGTATGAATATTTATAGTCCTTAGCATATTAGTTTTAAAATATGTATTGTTATACTATTTTTCAATTATTTATTTTACCTGTTCATTTTAGATGTTACTTAAAACAAAATTATTAAAATTTTACACAGAATCGAAATCGCATTCATCGCAATTCCAATCAGACACTGTCCTATTGCGACACAATAACGTACAAGGAAAAATCTTTAAAACATCTTTATTTATAATTTAACCATATAATTAATTTCTATTTTACAGGTGATGCCAAATTTATACGGAGACATCATGTCGGACATGTGTTCCGGTCTTGTAGGCGGATTGGGCCTCACGCCTTCTGGAAACATTGGAAAGAACGGCGCTCTGTTCGAATCTGTGAGTATATTTTATATGTATTTATATAGATAGTAAATTTTAAATATACATTTTTAGGATAAGATTTAAAAAATAATGTTCATAATTGTTTTGTATGTTGGAATTGAACCTGCTATCTTGTATGGTTTTACAGAAAATTATGTTATAATTTTCTGTTTGAGGAAGAAGAAAAAGAAGATTTGAATTTTATACCAATCTATCTATAGCTTATCTTTCGAGCATAAAAATTTTAGAATAGTCTTCTAAAAATAACGACTATATAAAATTCTTGACTTACTGCAATAGGTATAGAATGATTTGTTACAACGTTAGGGCGAGAGATGGATCGTGAAGTACAGCTTCAAATCCTGCAATGTTATAATTTTTACAAATATATTTATATTATAATATTTTTTTAGTATAGTTTTAATAATTTTGCGATAGATATTTTAATAGAATCTGAATTCAAATATAGATTTTATATTTGTACTTACGTATATATGAGTTGATAACCAGCGATCTGACGTGTTAGATGTTAGTGTTATCTCAAGTATGATTCAAATACATTCTTTATAGTATTATGCAAATATAAGGATAATTGAAATGAAAATAGACTCGTATCTAATGTTGTAAAAGTATTATATTGTATTTGTAATCGACAGATAAATAAGAAACAAATGTCGTAGACATAGCTAATTACCTTAAATGAGAAAATAAATATGGAGTATAATAGAGAAATAGTAGTAGTAATAGGAAAGCATAATTTATGTTATACTTTCTGACATTGATTTGTACACGTATTTAAATATATAAGTGAAAAAAAAATCATAATCTAAAAAAACAAATAAGTGATTATATAAATAAAACCGAAAAGAAGTGACTACAAAATAATAAAAATGTAAGTCTTCTTTAAATATGTGTGTTGGTTTAAACTAACAAGAACAAAATGGGGAGTGGACAATACTAATCCATGCATGTGACATGCATGCATGTCATTGTGAATGTTTTGCATATGCTTGTTTTACATGCTAAGGTGTGTTAAAAGGCACACACTTGTGTGTCTACAAAGAGTTTTATTTATTCTTGTCTGAATCATTGTAAATTGTTATATAGTTAATACTTCATTTGAATATGAAATGTTATAATTACCGTATATAATATTTCTTAACAAATTGAATTTATTTTTCTCTATGAGAAAAAACTATAGAGTGGCTTCAAGTTTTTTATACTATGAGTAAAATAATAATATTGGGATAGTTTTTTGTCTCTTTATAATATTTTTGATGCTGCTCAATAGTTTTATGTTAAAAATATACAAACATCTTCATCATGTGTCTCTGCAATTAAACATCGATTCTTTCTGATCAAAAAGACTTGATTTTAAAAAACTACTACATAAATTATAATGACATACTCGCCTTAATTATTGACACTTATTAATATAAAGAAAGTTTGAAAACAGTAATAAATAACAACAGAAAGAATTATACTCTACTTCGATGTTTGACACGAAAAAAAGTGTTAATTGTAATAACATGTCCTATGAATGTTAAACGAAACTAACATGATAAGGAAATTTGAGTTTTTTTTTTTATTCAAAGTGCTTATATTAAATAAGCTCTTTAAACAAAAAATAAATTGACATCAGTTTTTATTTTTAATCATAAAATAGTCCTTCAATTTTCAAATATGATTAACTTTTATAACTTAAATTTCCACAAATAAAAAACACAATACATACAACAGATTATATGCAAAATAAATTATTAACCGTCATTCCATACTAACATTACAGGTGCACGGGACTGCCCCGGCAATAGCAGGACAGGACAAAGCCAACCCCACCGCTCTCCTCTTGTCAGCTGTCATGATGCTCCGCCACATGCAATTGTATGACATCGCGAACAGAATCGAATCCGCATGCTTCACGGTACTACGGGAAGGGCAAGTTTTGACAGAGGATTTGGGCGGGAAAAGCACTTGCACAGACTACACTAATGAGATTATAAAGAATTTGTAGATCTGTTTTAGTTTTTTTTTTTATATGTCGCTGTTGTTGATATTTTTTTTGGTATGACTAAGGTTTTACGTTATAAACCATTTCTGTCTTGTTATTATTAGTTTTGAGATGTTTTGCAAACAGTATTATTTTGTAATGCGATTTATCTTATATAAGTTTTTTTTTTAGATATTATATATCAGTGTATCATTTGTAATTCCATTCAATTTAAGACAAACAGCGACAGAAATTAAGTAGAAAATTAGATCAATTGATTAGCTATTGATATTATGTTGGAACCAAATAATATAAATAATTAAATAAATATTTATAAATTTAAAAAAACTGCCAGAAAACATTGTTATCTAACTCTTTTGTTTTTTCTTTTACTGTATATGATTTTTTTATAGAATCCAACATTAATTGTAAGTTATTTATTTTGAGAAATGTTACCATTAAGCATTTATTTTATTTTTATTTTAAAGTGATAATATGCGGCTGTTTACACTTTAGATAGTTCTCATAGAGTAGTTGAATTATAGCAATTTAAAAAAATACTAAAACAAAAAACCAAACACAAAAATGTTTTTTGTATGTCTTGAATTAATTGTTTGTGGAAATAATTATTTCTAAGACAATTTCATTTTTGGTTTGAAACAATAGTTGAGCGCTATTATCCATTATATAGAAATATTTCCTGAACTAGTTATCATCTAAAATGCCAATATATCGGAATGGAAAGATGCTAACAACATAAATAAGTTGTGATAAGCATATAAGAATATTAGTGTCAGACGCAGGTTTAAATCCCCCCATGTTGAAAAAAAAATATTTTTCTTTCCTAATTGCCGAATGACAATGATGTGAAAAATATCCGAAATGAATTGAGAATTGGAAGAAAACTTTCATGATAAATATTAATGGCCTAGTAATGTCTATAAAATTAATAGCTTTATAGAAATTTGATGAAAAATACAATACTTAATACATAAAAATGAAATAAATGAAATCTACGCTTTTTGAAATATTGACATTAAAAAACGCCATATGCAACAGTATTCATTTTTATTCTAATTTAGTATTATTTTGAGGCAGTGGCACACCGTATGATTAATACGATATGAGTAAACGTGACGGTTGTGGGTTCGATTTCAACTGAGAAATCGAACCACGGAGAATGAATTCACTTCATTTCCTTGCCTTCATAGTCACAACAGCATTGAGTTCTACCACTCAACACGCTGTCTTGGAAATAGGAATGGAGTGTCTTAACACTAGGTCCCTCTGCCTCCCCTGCTATAAGCATGGTACATTGTGAAGCTGAAGAAATGTAGTATTTGCCAATAGGGTTCCTTATATGTGATTTTCTTTACCATTTTGCAATTTACATGTATTTTTAAATGGTTTACCGTGTTTGAATAATATGTGTTTGACGTTTTATTGATATTATCTTATTTATTTTTATGTTCAGATTTGATCTGACAATAAATTTACTTAATTGTGTACTTTATTCAAGTGTTCCCTTAGATAATGATTAAACGATTGAAAATAACAATGCTGTTTGATTTTGAAATAAATTGTTTGTTTCTTATTGCGTTTCAATTTATATTACTTTAAGTTAGCGAATATGCGGAAAATCGTTAGAGGTTTTATTTTCATACCAAATTAGATATAATTGAAGTTGATAAGTCTTACTGTGTGCGATTTGTCTTTGATTTCAGCATTTAACCTAATTTTTTCGTTCTTTTTATAATTAAAAAAAAGACAAAAATATGAATGGCTGGGTATGAAAGAGAAAGTGGGCGACAAAGTTCCTTAACACTAGATTTCCTCTGCCTGCCCTCTGTAATGCGAAAAAGAACTTGAAATTAATCTAGAAGTAAATTAACTTTTATATCTGTTATAGATAATAAATAATACTACACTTTGCTATTTTTAATAGTTCTGACTTAAAACAAGAGTGCCTAGTACACTAACTTTAAACGTTACGATGTCTTTGATTATTTAAAGATTAATCTTAAAGAGAGATAGAAATGTTTTTTTTTAATATTAAAATAGATTCAAACATTGCAGTCTAGCGTAAACCGATATGTAATTGGTCCATTTATCTATTTAAATAAAAAACCATCAAATAAATCCGTTAACTGTTATTATTTGAATATTATATAAAAATCAGCTTCAGGCCGTATTTTGCAAAAAAAGGTATGATAGCAAAAGCTTTGCGTTGACTTCCGCCAAGTTACGAAATGCCTGGAAAAATTCAGCGGGAAGTGAGAAACGGAGTGACTAACACTAGTTCCCTTCTGCCTACCCTCTGGACATTATAAATTATTACGTAATGAATTTCACTATTTCTAGGTCCATGGAACAGCGCCCGACATCGCCGGCAAGGACATGGCCAACCCCACTGCCCTCTTACTATCCGCCATTATGATGTTACGGCATTTACAACTGAACGAGCACGCCGATAGAGTCCAAAATGCGTGTTACGAAGTGCTACGTGAAGGAAAGTCTTTGACTGGCGATCTGGGTGGCACTGGGAAATGTAGCGAATACACTCACGCTATTATTTCAAAATTAAAGTAATTTATTTAAATGCCCCTAGTCTTACCAATTTTTATTGGATGAATGAAATATTAAAATTGTTACCACAATTATAGGCATAATGGCCGTATGGTCATAGGCAATATAGTATTATATTTTAGTTTTTTTTAAATTAGTGACAATCACTATATTAAGCTAAAACTTTAAATTTGTGATCAAAAGCGAAAACTATTTATTGACATGTTAATCTTTTTTGTTCTCCATTAGGACCAAACTTTTTACCTTAATATTTATTATTAATTACTTTTTTGTTATTTTATTGTAAAATAATGAATACAATTCAACTTTAAATAAACAATATAAAAAAAATCTTCCTTTGTTTCTTTCCTTTCTTATCTTAGCTGTGTCTACTTCATATGGTTAACGTTATATTATTAAAAATATAAATTATTTTGTGAAAAATAAAAATTGTACAGGAGTTTTTTTACTAATGCTACTTATCTTAAGAATGAATGAAACTTAAGTATCTTAAGAAAATGAATTCTTCATATTTTAATACAAAATTTAATATTAATACTTTAAACATAGTTCTACGCAACATATTTACCAAAAATAGTTTTACTTAATAAATAGAAACATGAGAACTAAACATTATATTGATATAATAATGATACAAAAAATGGAACATAAAGAAATTTAAATCTACGGTAAAATATGTTGTCTATCTATAGATTAGACTTTATTGTGTCATTTCAGTCAGCTGTAAGCAGATGAAAATTTTTGAATAATAAATTTTCGACTAATTTTTGAATATATAAATTAATGCAAAAAGAAAATAAAATCATGTATTTTTTTATATATATTACCAAATATATATTTTTTACAGTACAATTTTTTTAAAATTATAAGTTTTGTGGTAAGTTTATATTTAGCTGTGGTTAGTGTCAAATGTGACAGCGTCAAGTGTCATCAGGGATTATTTCAATTCCAATGTGCAAGTGAGTCGCATGTTGTTTACAAAACTATAACCTATTACTATTTAGTGAAAATGTGCATTATCATATATTAAACTTTATAAATTTCACTTAAAATGGTTAAACGCGTAAGTATTATTGTAATTGATTATTATTTTTTATTACTGTCTTTGCTAATACAAATTATCGGAATTACCTTTTAGGAATTAAAAAGTTTTGTTTCTGAAGATGATGGGGAATCAAACATTATCAATGAAAATGGAAAACGACCAGTGGAGTCTGAAAATAAAGATGGCAAGAAACGCATTAAAACTAAAAGTTTATATCGGCAGCCAACTGCCAACGAAATGAATAGACTTCAAGAAACTGAGAACTTATTTAATTCTAATCTGTTTAGACTACAAGTCGAGGAAGTATTGCAAGAGGTTAAAGTCAAAGAAAAAACACAAAAACGATTTCAAGAATGGTTTACAAGCTTCAAAACACACTTGCTGTCAATACCTAAAGATGAAATAGAATATGATTTATCGGAAAAAGCTTTTGCTAAACAGTTGAAAGTTAAATTACCATTATGCAACACACTTGAAAAAATGAAAGTTATGTTTAAATTTCATAAATTCAGTGATGTACAGATTGTGGGTTCATATAGTTTGGGATGCTCTATTAGCTCAAAATTAATTGTAGATTTACAAATAACAGTCCCAGCAGAAGTTTATACAAAAAATGATTCAATAAACTACAAGTATCATAAAAAGCGTGCTGCATATTTAGCATATATAGCTTCACATTTATCTAACTCTGAAGTAATAGAAAATCTACAATATTCATTTAAAAATGCAAGTGAAACTAGGCCAATACTGGTAATTAAACCAAATGGAAAACTTGGTAACCATATAGCTGTTCATTTAGATGTTGTTTGTGATGTTGAAGCTTTTAAGTTCCATAGATTTAGTCCAAATCGTAACAATGTGAGAGAATCTTGGATACTATCAAAGGAAAATCAAGAAAGTAATGAAATTGGGTCACCGACGCCATATTATAATAGCAGTGTTTTAAGTGACTTAACAAATTCTATTAATCAAGAATTTTTACAAAAAACTTTACTAGAGTATGAAAATTTAAAACAAGCTGTAATTTTATTAAAGATTTGGATTCAGCAACGTAATTTACAAGTATCTGGGTATGTCATCAGTATGATAGTTGCATATTTGGTGCAAACTAAGAGAATTAACAATATCATGAGCAGCTACCAGATTGTGAGGAATGTATGGATTGCTTTAAGTAAGTCATACAATTTTATTAAATACATATATATGTTTATAACTAAAGTCTGGGTCAGAATTTGACAGTAAATGTGATGGCTATTGATATGATTTTTACTTAGGGCAGTGAAATAAAAGATGATACTAGGGAAGGACAAATATCATATGAAAATAATTGTTTCTTAAAAACCTTTTAATAATTATTGCTACTTATGGATAAAATATAACAATATTATTGACTTCTTTTTTATAGAGGCCTCAGAATGGGAGAAACAAGGCATATCTCTAAACAAAGATCAAAGTACACCATCAATAGATGAATTTCACAAATACTTTTCAATAGTATTTCTAGATAAAACTGGCTATTATAATATTTTATGGCAAATGTCCAAAGGAACATACTTTGGCCTGAGGCGAGAGTGTGAACTGGCCATAGAGATGTTGGATAATGGAAAGATCAACAGTTTTATACCACTGTTTATGGTGCCCATTAAAGTTCTTACACAGTATGATCATGTTTTAAAGTAAGTTAAATCAATACTTTTAGTTACAAGTTTTTTAGTTACAAAAGTTTTAGTTACAAATTTATCTTAAGAATAGTATCAAAACATAATATTTTTTAAGTGCAGTTTCAAATTTTAAAATTTTATATATTTAAATTTGTATTTTATGTCAATTTAAGGCACTGTGGTGTGTCAACATTTGACTGAAAGAGCTGGTGTGTGGGTGTGATGTGGATTCAATCCTGTCAGGAAGAAAATATTGTTCTCATTTTCCTTTTTTCCTTTTTGCTAGACAAAGCATAGAACAAAGAGTCTTGACTCTTGGTTCTATAATTACTCTGCTATGCTAAAAAATCGACAAGTTGCAATATTTTTTTTCTTTCACAATATATTTTACTCTGCATGCTATGTGCAGCACATAGGAGGGTGGGCTGACGAAACCTGGGGACCTAGTGTTACGACACTCTGTTCCCACTGACACACTTCTATTCCCAATACAATAATAATATTATTGAAATTACCCTATTCATTTTACTGAAACTATATTCATTTTACTTTCAGGTTCAAGAACTTAAATGAACTCAAGGAATCCATTTTGAGCAGAGCTTCCAATTCAGACAGAATAAACTATGGCCTGGATCATTTTAAATTGGTCACTAATACAATTCACAAATTAATTAGTCGAGGTCTCGGGGAGAGAGCAGATTTAATAATAGACATTGTTGATGGTCATTTTGCATGGTCTGTTAAGAAATCTTTTGAAAAAGTTAAAAAAGAGGGGTAATTTTGTTTTTTTTTTGTTTTAATAGTAATGTAAAGAATATCTTTTGAAGGCCATTAAAAATTAGGTGATGGGGTCCTATGCCATACATTGTTTTATACAGAGCGAAAATGGTGATGGCAGTGAGGAAATTATTTTCATTTCATTTTTTTAATCCTGTATCCTACAGGCAGCCTTTGGCATTGAAAGAAGCTAATGTTAAGAAACTCCTCTCCCCACTTTCCATCGGATACTTAAGGCATTACGTATTGGATGGCGTAACTCAACGCTGCACTTTACACACCAGAAAGAAGAAATGAAATGAGTGGAAATCAAACCCACAACCTGTCGCGCTATGCCTGGCTTCAACTTCACTATAATCATTTCCCTAACTTTATATGAGTCTACATGTTCCTATATGTCAAACACGACTCTATTTGGAGTTACAGTAAATAGCATGGACATGTTGCATGTATGTATTTTGTGTAAATTTTTATTTTCATAGCATTTTATCTTATTTGCAAATTTTATAAAATGTGTATTGTAATATTAAAAAGTACATTTTATTCCTAATTAAATATCTAACAATATTTCAGATACAAAGAACAACTATTATTTGGTTTTATATTGAACTCACAAAATGCCATAAATATTGTAGATCGAGGACCGCCTGCTAACCTCCCAGAGGCTGAGGAATTTAGGTAAAACATTAGTATATGTAACATTTGATACTATATACAATTATTTGTTTAGAATTATATTAAATATATCGTTCATTTGGCGCAATAAAGACGTAATTACGCTTATAGAAAAAATACATATTGTCGGCCTCAATCTATGCTATAATACTACTACTGTCTACAAACTGACTGAATCTACTGCAAAATTGTGAGAGGTACAAAAACGTCATTGTTGCACCAAATGAGTGCAGTGTCCACACTCAGAGTCGTGTATTAAGAATAAGTTACATTTAACCAGTGCAAATGAACAGATGAAGTTAACTATTGTTAATCAATTACAAAAAAATTTGGCCACTCTCAAGACTCGATCATACTGTAATTTAACATATATTTTTTTATTTTAGAGAATTCTGGGGTACTAAATCAGAGTTACGCAGATTCCAAGATGGCTCCATCACTGAGGCGTGCGTGTGGGACGCGCCCAGCCTCGCCGAACGACGCTGTATTGTCGCACAGATTATAGATTACCTTTTACAGAGTAAATATGGTGAGTTGTTTTGATATGTTTAGTTGTTTTTAGGTTTATTTATTTTGTAGGTTCATATTTTTGCCCATAGTTAACAATGACCTGGTTAAGTTATTGTTAAACTTGTTTGTAATACTTTTGACTTGCTTGCTTAACGGTAATCTTCATATATTTTTGTTTATAATAAAACTATTAAAAAACCAAAACAATATGTTAATCAGCATATATTTTTGTCAAAACCGTTGGTTGAGGGTTCCATTCCCATTCGGGAAAATTATTTGTTTTTATTTCCTCGCCCTAGTAACATACTAAAATATGGAAATGAGTTCCGCATTCAGTAATTAATATCTTAAAAATGTAAGTTCTAAACTAAGTTCCCTCTCTCTGCCTACCTCGCTACATACCGGCTACAACTTAAAACTGAAAAATATATATTTTGTCTAATACACATTATTTATTTCCAGATATACCATCAAATGAATTATTCCACATAAATTCCCAATTCGATGACATATTACTTCGCAAATCATCGCAATGCCAACAAATGGAGGAGACAGCATTACCAGTGTTACAGGCGTTTGATGAACTGAGACGAGATATGAGAGGATTGACACAGCTGCCGTTGGATATCAGCGCTGTTTATGGTTACACTGCTTGTTTTGTTATTGTTTTGTGTACTCTGTGACAATTTTTGTGTTTTTGTATTAAAAAAAAATAGTATATTTTTTACTACATACAATTACAAATTTTGTAATTTTCATACATTTTAAGTTATTTTCCACTTTCCAGGCACATCCCCAGTTTTCAGCTACTGCGATCCCTACCCGCCATTGCCGCACCTCAACGGGGAACGCAACCCGCGACGACGTGGGAGCACCACATTGCTTATAGATAATGGGAGTTATATACCAGAGTATATACCTGCCTGTATAGGTATTATGGAGCTAAGTGAGTTTTAAACTTTTATTTATTTATTTTGATTGACCGGAGAGACCCAACCTTGTATGTTAGGGCAGAGATATAAAAATTCAAGCAAGATCATAGTGTTAAGACATTCCGTTTCCCATGTATCGACCAAGTTTCAAATCAAGTGCCTTAAGTGTTGGAGAACAACTACACTTTTTGTCTCGTTACCAGAGTGAAAGAATGTATTGATTTCCTCTAGTATTATTAAGTAATAAAACAATTTCACTATTTTCTTCTCTTTTCTATCTATTAGCACACAGCGGAAAATGGCCAGGCGAAATAAACGCATTCAGATGTTTAAAAGCCGCATTTCACCTCCAAATATCTGAGCGTTTGAACAAACAATACAATCTCCTCACTCAAGCCTACGACTCTTACATAGATGTTATCAAAAATGGTTTTATTTTCCGCCTTTTGATCGCTCACGCGAAGGAAATAACGTTGTTGAGAAGGAATGTGGAGAAGGGAGTCGTTAAGTTCAAGGAAACGCAAGAGAGTTTAATATTGCAGCGTGAAAGTTTTTTGTTGCCGAGATTGAGGGGGGCGTTGCATGGGTAAGTTTTTTTTATTAGTTGTGATACGTAGCTATTTGTAGCTCCATTCTCCGCCAGCGGTAAGAGAGAAGAAGGCCTCGGTTGACCTTCGAAAACAGTATCGATGGTACTGAAAGAAGATTACCTTCTGGTATATTTGGTACCTCTGGTTATTTCTGGATATTTCGTTTGGCGCACTGTTCTCTCTAGCCCGACGTTGAGTACAGCCACTCAATTCGCAATACCCCGAAAAATTCGGCAGATAGTGGGGAACGGAGTGTCTTAACACTAGGTTCCTTATGCCTACCCTACTGTGTGCGGGATACAGTACTGATCGGAGCACGAGAACGGAGAGTTATAAAAGCGAGAATTTCAGAAAAAGAAAATACGTTCTTCTAACCGTTTTAAAGAAATATTAATTAAAATAATAATTTATAAAAAATATATGTATCAATTTACATAAAAAATTAAATCCTATTACAGATTACACCAAAAACATCCAGCTTACGGTCCAACTACATGTTTGTTCAAACGATGGCTGTCTTCCCATTTATTATCGACTTTATTCCCAAATGAAGTGGCTGAATTAATGACGGCCGCCATTTTTCTAACAATGCACCCTCTTGTACCCCCCTGTAGCCCTACTGTAGGGTTCATTAGGGTTTTACAGTTATTGGCTAATAAGGATTGGGCCAATGAAATGATTTTGTTAGACTTTAATGAAGATATGATGCGTGAGTGTATTTTTAATAATTTTTTTTCGTTATTATTAGTGTAATTATTGGCTCTCTGTCTGTATGTGCAGAGTACAGCGTGAGGCTAAAAATTTTCTTTTTTGTATTTTTTCTTTGCAATAATTGTAAACTTTAGCTTATTTATGGTTATTTTTTTTAAATTTCCTTTGGTTTTTTACCTAATAGCATAAAAACTAATTCTTTTAAATGTTTAAAGCAAAACATTTAGAAAAAAAACTTAATTCTACATTTCAGGTGAAGAAATAATAGAAATTGAAAGGAAATTTTCAACAAGAGAAGACAAAACGCCTTACATTTTTATAGTAACGCCCTACGACGGTGAAACATCTTCAATATGGAGTCGCGACCTTAGCATTATAGTAGCGAAACGAGCACAAATTATAGCTAAAGCTACGCTAAGTTATGTGGAACAAGGTTTAGATAACATGGAAGATAATATATTGGTAAGGCTATGTACTATTAGTATCTGTGGTCTCTATTTTTTTTCTCGGTTTCACGCTGTATCTCACATATAGCAGGGTAAATAGATAATGAGTCCAGTGTTGAGACAATCAAGACATCGCCTAATTTTCGAGATATAGCGTGTTGCGTCTTTTAGCGGGGGAACTCAACACTGCGTATTGTCTGCCAGAGCGGGAAAATTAAAATATTTCTTAGCCTCAATTGGGAGTCAAACCCACTATCGCCACGTTTACAGCAGTGCAACTGAGCTACGACGGCTTTGCTAATACAATATATTATTTTTTATATTGCAGCAAGCTTTCGTCCCATCACTCTCGGGCTATGACGTTATCATTCACCTCCACACCTCCCTCGTGCCATTCAACACGGAACGTCTCGACGCCAAACCGAGGAAGTCCAGGGTTCAATCTCAAGATGGATCTGAAGATCTGTTGCCCGTCGTGGAGTTCCATCCGGTTAATAGATATTTGGAGGAGTTAAAGGTGATTTAGTCAGAGAATTTATTTATTTTTCAATTTTGTATGTTAATAGTTCTTTAAGTAAATTATGGTTTATGTGTTACTGTGCACTACACTCTGTTTTTTTTAAACTACGTGTTATACAGGTTTTAAATAATATTTACAAATTCAAAGCCAGAATACTAAAATACTTATTAAGAAAAGTATAACATTTTAGCGTAGCGGGTAGATAGATAGAGAGTCTCTAACCGTTATTTTAATTTGATATTTAATTAATTATATTATTTTTTCTATTTGGTATTTATTTTGAAACAAATATTAATCTTAATTAAAATCTTATTGATTTTTGATTTTCGCTATGTTTACATATTTTAAATGAAAGTCTTGAACCGGAATCATATAACTCAAGAATATCTGTCTAGTATATCTATTTTAATAATATTTGACTTACCGCAAGGGACAAAATCTACTAAAATATTAAAATGGCTGTTATTTATTTATAATATAACTAATATGATATTATTGCTTTGTCTATTTGTACAGTCGGCCTATAGCGACTGGGCGGTGTTCTTCCACGACGCGTACGGCGGTGACGTCATCGCAGTGTTATGGACACCGACCGTAAAGGAATACACAGATATGCAGGTTGGTACGGGTTCTTTCGAGCTTTTTGTTGCTTTCTTGTTTTTTAGATAATTAAATTAGCAATGAGGCCACTCAATTCAATACGCAATTTTTGTCTCTTCTGATAGTTTGTTTAATAGACTGTAAGATATATATAAGATATAATATAATATAAGAATGTAATATTTTTTAGATTGCACATGCAAAAGCACTACAACCTGTCAACGTCGATGGCGAAACGAAGTATAAAGTGAATACCGACGCCATTGTGGAAGACTTTAAAATATTGGGCCGAGGACTTGTTAAAGAAGTTGTTGTTAATTAATTAAATAAATAAAGATGGTTAAATATTTTTTTGTTTCTTTTTATTTTTAAGTTCAGTTTTGAAAAGAGATATAAAATAAGATAAA
This sequence comes from Heliconius numata, assembly GCA_016802625.1. Classification (NCBI taxonomy): domain Eukaryota; kingdom Metazoa; phylum Arthropoda; class Insecta; order Lepidoptera; family Nymphalidae; genus Heliconius; species Heliconius numata. The sequence continues at coordinate 145,156 of JAEBDU010000007.1, forward strand.
TATAAAAGGCAGCGGTTTTATCATGGGCATTTAAGCCTTTTATTAAAATTTTCCTAACGATTTTTAATATCTATGTATAAATAAAACATCAATTGCTTACATTGTATTTATTTAATAATATTTACAATTTTAATTTATATACATTTGATTATGACACAATTAATTATTATTAATATATAGACATATTCTTAATTTAACAAAAATGTGTTATATGTAAATTTACAAAATAATAGGTATATTTTAAAAACTAGAAGCCGATATAAGTTATATTTTACAATTAGAATATTATCAATCGCATGTAAAATAAAAAGTTTACTTGTATTATATTATTTAGAAAAAAAATCATGAAACAAGGTAAAGCATGACTTACATAACTTTATTTTTTTTTTAAGTTCTTCAGGGAAAAACCGCGACTTAAGAATAAAACAAATGAATTGAATAAATTGTAACTAGAGTTGGCATAAATATAAACAATATTCTTATCAATACACAACAAATTAACAATTAAACACAACAATCGCAAAAAGACTAAATATCATTGGAATTAGAGAACCGACTACATTCCCAGAAGATGCGTTAATAGGGGAACTAAGTACGAAATAAGGTAAGTAATCGAGGGGGGCAGGGTGGTCTCTCAGCCACAGGGGGCCATCGTAAGTCTGCAGAGGGTCGCCTCCCTCGAACCAGGTTCCCGCTGGCAGGTATATGTCGCGGGTTACTGAACTCTCTTGTAGTACCGGTGCTACTAGAATAGTTTGGCCTAGGATGAATTCTGTGGAAGAAGAGGTTAGAATTGTCTGAATAATCTTCTTAAGACAGTCGTGGCACCAGCACAAGGATGCTACTGTAAACGTGACGTTTGTGGGTTCGATTCCCACTCGGAGGAATGAAAAATATGATATTTTCATTTTTTAATTCAAATTTAACTATTTTTTTAAATAAAATTTATCTTCTTATCAAAAAAAGATATAATAAATAAATATATCTCACCATCCCATACAGTCAAAGCGTGCTCGTCCTTTGGGTCTATCCACCATATTGGGGCTATAACGGGAGTGCCTTCATCCACTGAAGCCTGCATCGCCTCGTGGATGAGGTGTGCGTACGAGGAGTGCAGGTTCACATATTGTTTTGTTATTTCTACTGTCTGTTTGGGTAGAGATGAGAAAATTAGTAATAGAATAAGTAATTTTCAACATTTTAAGTGTTATTTTACGCTCAGGTAATAAACATGTTTTTTTTTACCTAACCTAGGCTTTTTGATTTTTTTAAAATTTTAAGTGGAAATATCCTGGAAACCGACAAAGAGGCGCAGGTTCAATAAAATAATAGACAGAGAGAAGTTAGGGATTGTCTCGAGTGTGCATGGAATCCGCAACCGTCGTCTATAATGAGACTACATTACGTCAGTTTTTATTTTTACCATGTATAATTAATAATTATGATGAAAATATCTTAATCTTTTTTTTATTTAAATAGTACCTATCTATATATATAAAATTTTACAGAGCACTTTGTTAAACTCACCTCATTATCAAAATTCCATGGTGCAAAAGAGAACTGCATCGCCGGCAAAAACGCGTTAGCTTGTACCCATCTTATAAACAACTCTTTAGTGGGTAAATCTGCTTGCGGGTGGTTTAAATTGAACCCGTTACCACCTATCATGTCGGGTAACACTAGGGGATAGCCGTTGAGATTCATTTGTATGGACGTCGTTATAATTGTGGACAAGCCGTTGTTAAGGCCCCATATTGAGTCTCTGTCTACCATTCGCACGAAGATTGGGAGATCTTGAGTTCTGGAAAGTTTTATAAACAATTTTGATTCGCACGCACACATGCATGCATGCACGCGTACACGCACGCACTCACGCGCACACACGGCCACATGCGCGCACAACAAATCACTGGCAAAATAAGAAAAATGAAAAAAAAAACAAATCACCTGAAGCCAGCCCTCACTTCAACCATGTCCCCGAACCTGGCGCACGTCCGCACGTACGCGTCCACTATGTTGTGAGGGTGCAGGTCTATGTCGCCTTGTTGGACTGGAATCTGATATTAAAATATACAAATTCTTGAAATTATTGGGAATCATTGAGACAGCATGTGGCTTTAAACACGAAGGTTGTGGGTTTGATTCCTAAAATTGGAGATTGAATCCTTTTTTCTGTTGTTCTGGTAACAAGCGTTGCGTAGAAAATGGGATGGGTTCTGGGTTCTTGGATCCTTCTGCCTATTTTTAACTTTTCCATGACAGTAAAAACTTGATAATCTCTCATCTTATTTAAATAAGATTTAAAATATTAAAGAAGTACTTACCTGAGGTGAAAAACTGCTTTCCCCGGCATCGAACTTGATACTATCAATGTTGTGTCTATCTATTAAGTCTCTAACTCTGTCGTACCACCATTCCGCCGCTTTTGGGTTCGTAAAGTCTACGAGACCTGGCATTGAATTGTTGGGATTCCACCAGTTAGCTTCTGGACTACCTGCTTCGTTTAGGACTAGATAGCTAAAAACAATTGTAAATATGTAAATTATTGATTTGGGATCCTCGTTGCACAGTGGAACAGGGTGTGACTGTAATCGCAATGATTCGGTTCCCATTCCGGAAAATGACTCATTTAATATTTGGTAATAACTTAGGTATTTAATGCCTAGAAAATTCGAAGGGGAAGCGGATTCTTTTTATACTAAGAGAATTTTAAATTGACCATTTAAAAAGTGTACCTACATTAAAATTATATTATTAAGTATATGAATATGTAAAGATATCAATACTTACCCATTATCTAAAGCTTCAGAGTACCACGGCTCACAGTTACTGTTAATAAACGGATGAACCCAAATCGTGACACGGAATCCTAATTTCTTCAATTCCTCAACCAAATGCGTCATATTTGGGAACTTATCAGTATCAACTTCCAATGAACCGTAACAAGTTTCCCAAAGATCATCGATTTCTATCTGAGAATCATTAAAACCATGTTGCCTAATTTCCTGAGCAAATTCCATCACCTTTACTCCACTAATATTTTGTGAATATTGAGCCCAAGTGGACCAGATCGGATGTTCCACCATCCTAAAATCTGGCACACCAGAGGGCTTTCCCAAATAATTGTCAACAGCATGCTGATGAGCTTTCTTAACATCAGGCAATAACCAAATATCGTAAGAAAGTTCTGTATGTTTCCTTTTAGAGGAATATGGAGCAGCAATTTGGGCACCAAAACAAATGTGATTATCTTGGACCAAATGATAATCTACGAAGAGAGGAACTTGTGGGTGTATGTAGAAGTATTCGCCGGCTGAATTGAGCCAGTAGCGTTCAGCGATCGCACCGTTGTCCTGTTCCTTTGTGACAGAAGCACTATAGTTCTGTTGGGCATTCTCTATGGGGTATACTTGGTCTATTTGCATGGGGCCCGCGTACCAGTGTTTAGATCCTTGAAAATATAGTAAAATCATATTTATATTTGTAAATACATCGACGCATTATTTTATTAATAATTTATTTATGATTAGAATTATGCGAATGTTGGGAGTAAAATAATTATGACAAAATTTAAAATCATTACTTTTCCACCTCATATTTTTTAAATCCTTTTCTTTATTTATAGTGAACGGTATACGTAATCAGTAATAAATTCATTTTGACAAAATTAAACTACAATTGGAAGATATAAACGTAATGGGCATGGCTTCAAATGTCATTCAAAGAAACATCTATTTAAAATAAAACATAAAAATAATCTTAAATCCTAAAAAAAACACATAAAATAACAATCCTCACCAAAATCAAAGCAATCTTCAAAACGAACTGGATCCTCGGTATCCCATTTGATTTTTATACCCCTTGCGCTTCTAACGTCATCATATACAGTATGTATGGTCAGGTTGATTCTGCCGATTTGTATGAGAACTCCACCTTCGATCTCTTCAGAAGTGTACACAGAATACACTGTACGCCCTATATGACCGAGCACTGTTTTTTCGTCATCTAAAGAAGAGAGAGAGATTTTTTTAGCTTCTTACAAGTTAGTACGAAATCTCGCTGAAAAATTTGCAGATATCGTTTTTTTTAAAGAAACTTGTTTTTTATTAATGATACATGTGTGCAAGTAATTGCGAGGATGGCTGCTTTTTATAATACTTTTTTTTATTTCCTTAGCTTTATTAGACAAAATCTCACAAAACGTGAAAATAATGGAAATCGGAGTGATATATCACTAAGGTAAGCTTAATAAAATATCAAATATATTGAAGTTTATGTTTATTTGAGTAAACTTGGCCTAGACATAATATTGTCGGTGGTATCTTGTAAATAGTGATATCAGTGATAGTGACACTAAGAGTGACGCTATCAGTGATAATGAATTGGATACGAAATGATTTTACTAGATGTTTCACAAATTTACTTTTAGCTGCTAAATTTTTAAAAAATATTTTTTTTAAATTTAATTTTTCCAAATTACTTAGATTTTTTCTAAACTAGTAATTTTGAATTAAGTATTACTTAATAACTATAAAACTATAAAAGAATTTGATTATGTGTTTTTTTGGCTTCGCATTCTAACAAAAATCTCTTTCCTGTATAATATTTTGAGCAGTGTTTTTTAAATAACATTTTGCTATTAATTATTGTACAGTACGGTCAACGAGTCGTGGCCTTGAATTCGGCTTTCTTAACTTTTGCGCTTTGTTCACATGTAAGAAAAATAATTTAAAAAAAAATCAAATCTGCGCTGACATCAGCTAGCTTCAAGGCGGCCGTACTGTGCAATAATGATCTATTATAAATATGCTTAAATATAATTAATAATTAAAATTTTCTCTATTAATAACTCACCATCAGTTACAGCGAGAAGGAATCCCCCGGTCATCTGCGGTTCCAGAGTAAGGTCTACATTGTTGGCGCGGACGGGGACCGCCGCCGGGAACGCCCGCGCGGTCAGAGTTAGGAGACCTGGAAAGATTTAAAGGCTAGAAAATAGCAAGGAAAATGGTATTTTCTGATATAAATGTCGTTACAAATTGAAAAAGTATAAGTACATATATGTTTGTAAAGTAATTTACAGATATACATGACTATATGTATATTTTAATATTAATTATTTTTTTCTTCTTCACAGTCACAAACTGCAAAGATTGCGGTTATGTTTAGACGATAAAATATTATAATTAATTTATTTCTTATAGATATGTCCATTTTCTTGGATTTATCTTAATAGATGGTTATATAACTATTCATACTAAATTAATATTTTATAGATCAACGGGGCATGCACAGATGAACTTTGCACTGAAAAATTGTACATTATTTTTTTCTCTTATGAAAGTGTTTTATAAAATATTTTTTTTAATAATATTATTTATCTTCTTTTATTATATAAACATGTAGTATAAGGGCAATTTTATATATATTATGAGAATTAAATTTATTTACTTCTACTGTACCCAGAATTATATTAAGTTGAAGAATGCCTTAAGTTGGTATAATGGATGGATGGATCCTTAAGCACTAAAATATCAAATTAACATCTAATTCAGTAATAATATTCAATATTTACCCAACAAAGTCCTCAAAGCCGCCATCACAGATCACTCAGTGTCGGCAACTAATTCAACATGACAGATTTATCTAAATAGATTACTCAATTCTTTTATCTAATATCGAGCTCTTGAGATTTATTATAGATATATTACCTTCTGTTTGTGTAAGCTTGTGATACGTTTCCAACGACCACTGTGTCCAGTGGTAGTAATGGTTACGATGGGTCGTCAGTTCTAAACGTAATTTTTTTCTTTTAATTATATTTGTAAGGCCACTCGTGGCGTAGGGCACAAACACAAAGTGTGACTGTACATGCGGTAGATTGTGGATCGATTTCTACTGAATGAAATGAAATATTTAATATTTTCCTTTTATATCTTCGCTCTGGTGTCGAGGCAAAGGGGCGGCGTTGTGTTCACCACTCAATAAACAATGCCTCCAGAATTTGGCGGAAAATGAGAAACGGAGTGTCTTAACACTTAACACCTGCCTATCCTGCTGTACGCGGAATACAGCGTGACGCGAAAAAAATATCGCCCGTCTAGGCGCTCTGACCAGTCTGTTAGTGGTCAGAGAGTGCCTGGACGATCACAAGGGGGCGCGGGCTCGACTTCCCCTACGTTCAAATTTTTATACATTAATTTACACTTTAATTTTTATCGTACTTGTATATATAGTTTTCTAAATTAGTATTTTTTTCCTAAGTATAGAATAATACTTTAAAAATGTTAAAAAGATTGGAGTTTGGTACTCTGGTAGTATACAAAAATAAGTTAAGTTTTTAAAATAACTTTAGTTTATGTCTACACTATAGATATAATATTTTGTAATTATTATTTTCAATTAGTTCATTAAGTCAATTAATTTCAATTTTCCTTTTTCGAATGATCAGTATGCTGTTGGTCCTACTGGCCTCTATAGAATACGAAGAATTTAGAGTCTCAGCGTCATCGCCTCAAAGATTATCAGTCTTAAATGACTGTTGAGAAAATAGAAGAATATTTAATCGATTTTTATCACAAACAAATATACATGTATAGATTTAAAATTTAGATTCTTTTTCAAATTAAAAAATGAAATAAGGTAAGACATCCAAAGGTGCAGCTCTAATCCAGCTAGGTCCAGTGCTAATCTGACTATTAGAACATTAAAATGGCAAAATAAACAAATATTGAGCTCGAACATTTATTTAGTCACAAACGAAAATAAATAAATACATATAAGTATATACAATAAATAAATAATATAATACATTTTGACATTTTAATTTTCAAGAATAAAATAAGGCAAGACATCCAACGGAGCAGGGTAGTCTCTCAGCCACACGGGTCCAGAGATGATTTCTCCGGACTGTCCGTCTCTCCACTCTCCGCGCGGCAAGTAGATGTCGCGGGATACGGCACCTTCTTCTAGTACTGGAGCAGCCAAGATACGTTCACCCAAGAGGAATTCTGAAACATTATATTAATATGGTTATTTTGAAAATAATGAAAATTTAAATTATGTATGGAGAATTTATTTTAAAAAGAAACTCATAATTGTAAATTATTGACATGTATCATTTAATTAACGACTGTTTTGGCTAAGAATATGATCAATCAATTTATTTGGCTTCAAGTTATTATTATAAAAATTTAAATTTATTCCTAATAATAATATTCCATGTATTAATAATAATATGTAACAATAGTATATTGATAATATTACATTGCATGTAACTTTTTGTTTCGAATAAAAATATTTGAATTGAATTGAATTACTATATTATGGTATTCCTTACCATCATCAATACCCAACGCGACTTCATCCTCAGGGTCCAACCACCACACAGGCGGGTTGACGGGTGCACCGTCTCTGACTGACGCCTCCATGGCCGCAGCTATATCGTCAGCGAACTCCGCGTGCAGTTGTGTGTAGCGACGGCAGATTTCTACTGCCTGTGAACAAAATATTATTGTCCTTGAAACCGTAATTTGCTTATTATTATTAAACCACTATTTTATTATTCCAAGTGGGAATCGAACCTACAATGACACGACGAACTTTAGAAAAAAAAATATCTTACAGAATATACAAAAACCTCACCTCATCATCATGATCCCAAGGCACAAACGAGTATTGTAAAGTCGGCATAAAGACATTAGCTTGTAACCATCTGACGAACAACTCCTTCGAAGGCTTATCATTGTATCCGTTGCCGCCGATCATGTCAGGTAACACCAGGGTATACCCGTTCATATTCATTTGTAATAGTGTTGTGACTAAAGTGGCAAGTCCGTTGTTGAAGCCCCAATATGTGTCCTTGTCTACCATACGGATGAACACTGGTAAGTCTTGGGTTCTGGAAAAAATATTTTGAGATCATGATCTTGAAAATATTCTTATATATATTAAAAAAAAACCGTTCTAGTGTCGTTCTAGTGTCGAAGATTTTTTCAAGCTTCACGCTATGTTTATATGTTTTATTGCACTACATTTTATGCATTTTTTTTCGATAGTGGTATTATTAAATTTAATGTTTTAATTTGAATAACCACCTCATTCCAGATCTAATTTCAATCATGGGTCCGAACTGGGCGACCGTCCTCACATACGCTTCTACAATATGTCCGGGATGCAAATCAATGTCGCCATTTTGGACGGGGATCTATAAAGAAAACCAATATTTTTAGTTTTAGATAATTTGCTTTAGCTTTAGAATTACTGTTAAAACTTTCCTTTTCCCACCTATTATAAAAGATGCTACCTACGCCTTTATATTACCAGACTGAGGAGACTAACATTTTCTCGCTCTGGTAATATGAAATACAAAGCGCAGCATTGAGTTTATAAAATTTAAAACACAGTGTCTCGAAAAATTTGGTGGTACATGAGGACAGAATGTCTTAAAAGTGAATATTTAAAAATACTAACCTGAGGAGACCAACTAGATTCTCCAGCATCAAATTTAACACTGTCAATATCATAAGTTTCAATTAAATCTTTAACTCTGGATGAGAACCAGTCAGCAGCTTCAGGGTTCGTGAAATCGATGTACGCGGGCACTGAACCGTTGTTGTTCCACCATGATGTATCGGGGCTGCCTTTCTCATTTAGAACGAAATAACTAAAATGGGAAATTAAAATATTATTAGAGTTTTAGGTATCTTTTTAATCCAGTATTAGTTGAAATTATGAAATTTAAGAAGAAAGAGTATATTAAAATAACAATTATGTATTGAAATCAAATCAAAAAGGAAAATGTAGAACTTCAAATTCTCGTCGGTCAATAAGGTTCAATTCTGTGTTGCCTAAATTACATATACCTACATTTAATTTTAATGTAAACGATAATAAATCTTTTATCTTACCCTTTAGCTAAAGCATCAGAATACCAGGGATCACAATCTTTATTAACAAACGGATGCACCCAAATAGACACCCTGAACCCAAGACTCTTGATATCTTGCACCAACTGCTTAAGATTAGGTAATTTCCTCTCATCAACAGTCAAAGAGCCGTAGCAAATCTCCCAAAGATCGTCAATTTCGAACTGAGCATTTGGGAAACCACTGTCGTTGATCTCATTTGCAAACTCCCACAGACTTTGTTGATCTATTTCTCTGGAGTACCTTGCCCAGGTCGACCATACTGGGTATTTGATCATTCTATAATCTGGTACACCGGATGGCTTGCCAAGGTAAGTCTCAATTGCGTGTTGATGGGCGATCTTGGCGTTGTCGAAGAACCAAAGATCGTATTCTAGCACATTGCGTGAACGTTCTAAAGAGTACGGATCGGAAACTTCAGCTACGAAGCAAATGTGATTATCCAAAATATTATGATAATCAACGAATAATGGCGCCTCTGGTTGAATATAAATGTACCATCCGTTGGAGTTGACCCAGTATCTTTCAGACACAGCGGCGTTGTCGTCTTCTTTGGAAACTATTGAGTATTTTTGCAATTTTGACTTTTGGATTGGCCAATATTGTTCTTTTTGCTCTGGGCCACCATACCACTGCTTTGATCCTGTTGTAGAAATTTTTAAAGAAATTTTGCCTTATTAGTTAAATGTCATGTCAACATCATATAATGTTTAAAGTACATAGAATTGGTATATAATATTCATGTACTGGTATTAAATTACTAGCTATTTAATTTTAATATCAATTAAACAATGAAATTTGCTTTAAGTAAATATAAAAAAAAGTTACAATAAGAGTTTGCTGTTAAACATTTTATATCATCGGATACTATGTCGCAAATTTTATGAAAACACTTTACAACACAAAAAGGCTTAATTCAAAGTAACGTAAGCTTACCAAAATCATAGCAATCTTCAAATACTTTGTCACTGGGACCTTCCCATTTTATGGTCACTCTGTATCCGCCACTCGCAGCATCACGACCTTCGGATAATTCCATTTTGATATCCCCATCCTCAAGATTTACTTTACGACCAATTTGTCCAAGGAGTAGGCGGTTGGAGTCTAGTAAGAGATAAATAAACAAATTAATATAAATAATAATTTTGAATCTCAAAGTAATTATTCTGTAATATCACATCTTATGGATTGAGATGAGAGTCGTTGATGTTTACGAAATTGTTATTAAAAAAGGTAACTTAAAAGATAAAGAATATATTGAATTACCTGTAATGGCAATGACATTGTAACCGCCTTCCGCGTTCTCCTCCAGCTCAAAGTCACGAGCAGTTGGTGCTCTAGGCACGGCAGCCAGCACGGCCGTTAGGCCTACAATTATACCATAAATATAAATATAGTACAAAATTCAAAATATTTAAAGTATAGTCATTTTCACAAGTTCCAGTTACAGTCGGAACTCCATACTTTCCCATTTTTCCAACCATTATATAAATTAAAAAATATATATTCGTAATATAGTTAACTTACCCGCCAACAGCATCAACCACTTCATGTTGGTGGTCGTGGTGGTACGTACTGTCAATATCATTTTATTATTTCCCATATCTAACACTTTATTATCTTCTCAGTTCGCGGATATCGTGCTTCAGATACACCTATCTAGCAATCCCCAGTGCATTGTGTATATACAGCGTGTTTAATGAAAATACTTTTAATTCTCATATATCGCCATTTTTATTGTGAAATCAAGTAATAAGTCACCCCATTTTATATTTGTTTTTTAAGACATTGTTAGGTACACGACATCTAAATCACAATCAAATGCAATCAGGTGCCGACGCCCACGACTCAAATGGGACTAGCTGATACTGGAGTTCATCAACCCAGAGATGAGAACACTACTTCATATGAGGCCGAACCTGGGTCCTATATAGGACCAATAAGTGTTTTAGCGTGAGTCATTGCTGTCTCGCTCTGGTGATGACTGCCAAGTTCTTTGAGGCCAACTAAAAAAATAATAAAAAATTATAGCGCTTACGAGATGTAAGGTTTAGGTTTACACTTCTTTGAGTGAGACTCTTGATTTTACACTTTTTTTAATAATCAATCCAACTTTCGTTTCCGTAGTCATAATAAGCAAAGCGCGGCTTTAAGTTACGATACTCTACATAACATACGAGGTGTGTTCAAAAAGTAAGGTGACTTTTCAAATTTGGCGGTCAACGTACTTTCGATTATCGATTTTTTTATTTTGTTATGTTGGTACACTCTTCCCGAACATCTGTACCAAGTTTCAAGTGTATAGCATTTTTTGTTTGGTTGGGAGAGGGGTAAAGAGAGAAGTATAAGTGTTTTGCGTGCTCGGCGATTTCTTGCTATCGAAAAATATGGATCAAAGGATTTGCATCAAATTTTGTGTAAAAAATAAAATAAAGTGCTCCGAAACACTTAAAATGTTGACAGTGGCATACGGTGAAACTGTTCTGAGTAAAAAAAATGTTTACAAGTGGTACAAACTCTTCCAAGATGGCCGGGAAGATGCCAATGACGAGCCTCGCTCTGGACGCCCAAGCACGTCAACAACTGATGAAAAGGTTCAAGCAGTGAAGAAAATTGTTCTGGAAAATCGTCGAATCACTATCAGAGAAGTTGCTGAGGATGTTGGTATATCGCTTGGCTCGTGCCATGAAATTTTTTCTCGTATATCTAAAATTGATGAAAAATGAAGAATATAGTAATATCTCAATACATAAATTCATAAAAGAGTTCCTTATGTAGATATTTATTTATTTAGAAACACGCTCTATAAGGTTTGAAAAGGTTTAAATAATATGTTACTCATATAGGTCTTACATCTTTAACAGTTTTCCGAACATCTTCATATGAGTCGCGATAAGATACAGTCCTTCATATGAAGTATTTTGTTTTTGTGTTATATAATAATTTGTTTGTTGGAGATTATATATTCATTTTGCGAGTATCTTGTTTTATTTTATTTGTTTAGGGTAGGCAGAGGAAACCTTAGACACTAGTGGCACCCCGAACTCATGAATAAGAAAAAATTCTGAACAACTCGTTCAGAATATTCCGTCGTATTCACGAGGCATTTTTAGTGGCGGACAACTTATTAAAATATTTGAAGTACAAGATAGTTTTAATTATCCTTAATAATTATTTGTTTCTTTTCTAAGTTATGGAAATAAGACTATATAATTTTTAATGTAATAACCAATATCAAACGCATATCATACGTAGGACGTGTAGTCCAGCTGAAAGGCTGACTACCTAGAGATATATCTCTGCAGTCTTGTTTTTTCCATTTAGATATATTGCATTACCGTACTTAAACCAGCTGAAAGAATGAACATGATAAATATAAATTAAATAAATATTTATAATTTTTAGGATTTAAGTCAGTCATGCAATAGAATCATAATATA
>JAEBDU010000007.1:192522-231484 GCA_016802625.1 Heliconius numata
CGATACACTTTCATCTAAAGCGAATGTAATTCCTTGCAAAGATCAAAAAAAATAACTTGTTAAAATAATAATTTTCTTTCTGTATGTTATTGTTTTATCACAATGTATTTATTGCTTTTAGTAAATTTTGTCAATGTTTGATACAAACTAAATAAATATAAAGAATATTTAAAACACAGGTATCTATCCTGGCCAGTCAAACATTTTATATTACACCTGTATATTATAACTTTTCTTTAAAAAAATTGCTTTAAATATGTATACAATACCAACATTAAATTGAACGATTCGAGGTCGTCATGGTACAGCGGCACACCATCTGAATGTAAAAGCAATAGGTGTCAATACGATTCCCACTCAAGGGAAAGAATTATTATGATTTTCACACTCTGGTAAGCTATAAGGTAGGGAACGGATTATCGTAATCTTTTACCTAACCTGCTATGTGCAGGATACAGCGTGAAAGCTAAAGAATTAAAATTAACAAAACGAATCATATTAAAACTACTGGTGTTACGTAAAACTTCGCACTCATTTTACAGCACGGCACCTAATAACCTAAATATAATGTCGGCGGTCGCAGTCGCTATTGGCCGCTCGCGTGATCCCACACCATATCAAATCAAACACCCTTGTATGGCCACAGAACTAGCGGGTTATTTTTTATTTTAGGGAAGTTTCTAAGGGTTCGTCTTGTTAAAAATATGTTAGGGGGAAAATTATATAAGGCTGTTGTAAAAAAAATATAACTTTTATTTTTAGTCCGCTTTTAATCGTTAATATCAAATAACGTATAAAAATTATTATATAGCAACCGCCTTTGCCTTATATTCATTGTTATAAAATCTTTACAGCAAAAAAATATCGTAGCTATCGACGTAGCATAAAGATAATAAGATAGTCTCGGGTCTCAGACGATATCCAAGTTGCAAATTTTACATATCGTATATAAATGTATTAGTTTTTCTTTGAAATCTAAATATATTTTGTAGACAAAATCACCCACAAACGAAAAAAATAAAGCCAAAAACTAAATAAAACTACAAAATAATACAAAATTTACTACGAAAAGCGTCATTTTCCTGGCGTCCGCGTCCATCTACGGCGCGAACTAAGCCGTGAACTTTGGCCTTATTGCGAATCGGCAATCCTACGTTATTTCCTGCCGCAGACTGACAGAACTTCTATTTGCTGATAGACAGAGGAAGCTAGAGCACTGGCGAGTGTTTATTTACAAACGTTTTCCGTCTTTGATCTTTTCATTGATTTGATGATCATTTTATCGCTGGCTTGCCCTTCGATTGATACTATGTGTCTTTTTATAGATTTGTCTTCATTACGCTTCTTGTTTATAGGATTTGAATGGAATAAATATAATTTGATTTAGATATATTAAAGTTTAAATTAAAATAAGATTGATGGAAGTCAGTTCTCAGACCAACTCTACAAAATTAAAGCCTGTGTAACATTCCAGTTTGAGCTTTAGAACCGCTCTGTTATATTATAAGCCATAAAGGGTTTTTCGTCCCCACCAACAGTCTGTGAGACAAAAACATATTCGACTAACGAATAATCGACAGACAGACTCGAAATGAGGAAACGCCACGAACGCTATACTATTCTACAATCAAAACTAATAAGACGTGATATAAGACGTACTACGCGCTCGTTGAGGATACAATTGTGTGTACTTAAAAGTCTTAGCAAAGTCACATACCTCATATTGCCATTACCTCTTCAACAAAGCGCAAAGCTTACAGAGTACTTATTCCAATCCAGAAATTCTCGCTACAATCGAAAATTTATATAAGGAAGGATTTGTACACTACAAAATTACCACAAGCAAAGTTCGACGATACGGGTGACCCTTGAACCATTTAGCCGCAATCTATCAGACGAGCTTTAATATGGGCGAGATCAGGCTCTTAGACAACTTAGGAACGACAAAGGTTTAGGAGTGGATGAAACAACCACAAATCTTTTCAAGCATTGCACTATCTATTGACAACTTATAGGAGACTGAAATTATTATACGCTGGCCTTATAATTGCTGAAATATTAGGAATTTGGCTTCATGCTTTAGTTATGTATAGCAAACAAGGCAGACAAAGATAACCTAGTTTTAAGATACTTCGTTCTCCGTTTCCACCCGACTTATGAGCAATGAGTGATGAATGTTGGAATACAACGCTGCATTTTGTTTTTTGATGCAAGCGGGGAAATAAAAGCAATTCATTATACCGTACGAAAATCTACTCTACAACTATCATATTAACAGTAAAACGCCAAACTGCACCATGGTTGCCTCTTTTAGAAAAACATTTTAAAAAAACATTAATGAAAATACTGTTTATAATAAATTTTGTTTACTAAGCTAGGTATGTATCATTAAATAAGGTAATTCTTTCAACAGCCGCCCCCGACGACATTTGCCAACGAACGTGCTGACTCGGCTCAAACAAATAAACACAGCTCAAGCTAAATCCTACATTGAAACTTCAAGGCTTTAGCAACGATCCGCAGAAAAGTTTGCATTCTGTTATAAGACCTTAATATTCCATCCACTTTGCGAAGTGCTACCGAAATATAGTTACTATAAATAGAGATAATGTTCTGATACAGTGGCACAACATCTGACTGTAAAAACGGAGATTGCGTAGAACGGAGTGTCTTAACTCTAGGTTCCTTATGCTTACTCTACTATATGCGAGATATTTTTTATATTCATGAATTTTGCACTTTTTTACCGATATAGGAAATACTGATAACAATAAATACTATTTTAGGAGATATCAATGCACGTCAAGATGTTCTTTTTTGTTGAGAGTTTGAACGGAAAACGATGTTATTTTAGCTCATGAGGTGAAGAAAATAGAAATATTTAAAGTACAAAATATCCCCTCAACGTGGAATCAAACCCATAACTATAATGATATAATCTTCAACTACGCCATGAATTAAGTTCAAAATGAGAAACTTTCCAAGCTTATTTCTAAGCCCATTAAAAGTTTACGTTCTGTCTTAAGATATTTGATACTTCTGTGAAATAAATATTTTCATATTATTTAAGTTTATATAAGAAACTTTTTACTTGAACATTTTCTTTTAATTATTCTGGGCCCTTACTCCCTATAATATTGTAACATTCATAGTAAAGGCCCGTCTCTTAATTAGACAAGTGGTGGCAGGACAAAGCGGAAAGCATGTAGCGGCTCGCTGATACAAAGCAGTGGGGCTTATTCTACGATGAGATTCGCAAACTTGTTGGAGTCAGTACCTTTGCTAGAGTGCCTTTGAAATCTGTCGATGGCACACATTTTCTAGCTATCAAATATGACATACTTAAAAGATGGCGAGAGCATTTTAACACCTTACTCAATGTCGATCGAACTGCAGACGTTGCATACATACATTCGATTAGATCGCTTCCCAAAGTCAATGAGCTAGACGAACCGTTATCTCTGCGTGAGGTAATTGTCGCCATTCAACAACAGCGGAATGGTAAAGCGGTAGGCATTGACGGTGTACCTGGAGAGCTACTGAAGTACGGAGGCCCTGAGTTGCACGAATTAATCTGGAAGTTCTTTAAGCAAATGTGGGAGGAAGAGCGTGTACCTGATACTTTTCGTGTGTCGCGTATCTGTCCTCTTTTTAAGAATAAAGGCAATAGATCGGACTGCAATTCATATAGAGGAATATCGTTGCTGGCTTCTCCTGGAAAAATTTTTGCATGAATGTTACTTAACCGTTTATTGCCTTTGTCTGAAGATATATTGCCTGAAACCCAATACGGCTTCCGACCGAACCGAGGTACTTGCGAAGCTATTTTCTCAGTGAGACAGCTACAGGAGAAGAGTCGAAAACAGGGTCAGCCTCTATACTTGTGCTTTGTAGACTTAGAGAAAGCTTTTGATAGCGTGCCTCGTGAAGCCTTGTGGTTGGTACTGGCGAAGCTTGGATGCACTGATAAGTTTGTGAGAGTAGTCCGTCTCCTGCATGATGGCATGCGCTGCTGTGTCAGGGTGCAGAGTGAAGAGTCTGAGTTTTTTTCGGTAAGCTGCGGCGTTAAACAGGGCTGCGTGCTTGCACCAACTCTATTTGCAATGTACTTTGCAGTTGTAGTTCGGGATGCCTTGCAAACTTTATCTGAAGGAATTCGTATTCGCTATCGTACTGATGGCGGTGGTATCTTTAATATAGCTAGACTTAAAGCTCGTACCAAAGTATCTTATACAACTATCACCGAAATAGTATATGCAGACGACTTGTGTTTTGTGGCGGATTCCCCAACGGGTCTACAGAGGCTTATAACAGCTCTTGCTGAATCGTCCCACAAATTTGGCCTTAAGATCAGTGTGAAGAAAACTGAAGTCATGACATTCGACACACTGAATAGTGGCCCAGTGCAAATGAGGCTCGGTGATGACCAGCTAAAGCAGGTAGGTCATATCAAGTATCTAGGCAGCATCATTACGTCTAAGTGCCTCCTCGATAGCGAAATAAATAGTAGAATTGGAGCAGCAGCTGCAGCCTTTGGCAGACTTCGCATTAAGGTGTTCCGGTCGCATGATATTAGGCTTCCCACAAAAGTAGCCGTATACAGAGCAGTCGTACTGCCATCACTTTTATATGCTTCTGAAACATGGCCTCTCTACCGCAAACATATCGGTACATTGGAGAGATTCCATCTCAAATGCCTACGCGAAATAATGAATATTCATTGGTGGGATCGTGTTCGAAGCACGGAAGTTTTATTACGTGCTAAGGTCGATGGAATAGAAGCTTACCTAATGAGGGGTCAGTTGCGTTGGGCCGGTCATATCTCTCGGATGTCTGACCAAAGAGTCGCGAAACGCATCTTTTATTCCGAACTCCAAGCTGGCAAGCGAAAGCAGGGCGGTCAGCTGTTGCGATACAAAGATGTGCTTAAGCGCCACATGAGGAGATGTGACTTGGATCCAAATAAATGGGAGTCTATGGCTGCGGATCGGCCGCACTGGAGACGTATTGTTGGAGTTAAGGTATCAGAATTTGAGAAAAAGCGAAGAGACGAGCTCAACGTAAAACGCGATGAGCTCAAGGCCCGTACACCTGAGGTAATATATTACAACTATGTTGGTGGAGTGCTGACATGCAGCGTATGTGGCCGCAATTTTTCGGCAAAGATCGGCTATGTCAGTCACCTAAGAGCACACCTGCGAGGCGCTTGCTAGTCAGATGTCAGTCGCCGTGGCCGAAAACGGTCAGGATTGATTATATTATATTATATTATTTCTGAAAATTATATGAAATTAAATATATTATAGTTTGTTGGACGTTCTAGAATGCTACGGCGTAGACTGGAGCTACGAAATTCACATGATGGCTTACATAAGACATATTCGCCTCGCCAGTTGAATTTCTTATTTACTTTATATTATTAATTTAAAATAATTTATATCCTCAAGAGTATTTCAGTCAAACAAAGCATTATTTCAATCACAAAAAAAATTCCTATACAATTTACTAATTTACGCATATTGATAGAAAAATATGTTAATATAGTTTTAAACCATTTCGATCATCACTCGGAATTAAATATATAATTATTTCAAGCGCGGCGCTGGGTTCCTAACGAAAGTATCCTAATAAGAACGGAGTGTCTTAAAACTAAGTTCCCAGGTTCCCTCTGCCTACCCTACTACGTGCGGGTAACAACAAAAAATATATTTAGCATGTCATAGTACAGAATATAATCATTTCATGAATTTCCCTAATTAAATACGTCTGACATAAACACATGTCTAATATGTGTCACAACTGAGGTCCGTCAAGTTAGCTGTGATTTATCTTAGCGAAATAAAGCAATATTGCCAACTCTTACCGACTGCCTGTAAACATGAGGGCCGTGGGTTCGATTACCATTATTCAAAAGATGAGTTACTTTCATTTTCTTGCTCTGGTAACACGGAATGCTCTGTAAATTTGGGGGTGAGGAACGGAGTATCTTAGCAGTAGATCTGTCTGTTCTGCTATATGCAAGATACAGTGAGAAGTTAAAAAAATATTATATAAGTGTCACATACGGCAAAAGTGCGGCAAAAAATATTAAATATTTCTTTCCTCGGGTGTTAAGTCTGGTCTCACACTTTTTAGTATTCAAAAAAAATAAATTTAGTATTGCTATCCATATTTAACCTTTTCAAGTGTAGTTAATTTATAGTTGAATAGTTATACAATTGAGGTGAGGTGACGGCGGTGGCGGGCGGCCAGCGGTACCCCGATACCCCTGACACACCCGCGGAGCCTTGCTTTGTTCTGCATCAGAACGTGCATGCCTATCATATATTATTTACATGCAGTTTAGCAGATCCCCACTTTTAAATGTATTAGATAAGGTTTTATATGTTAAATTTTCCTCTTTTGTTGACGTTGTCATATCGCTTATTTGGTGCAACAATGACGTAAGTGAATGTTTTACAAGAAAATATTTTAATTGTATCAATGTATGATAATTAAAATTTTAAATGTATGCAGACAGACCATATAATTAATAATTTTGATTACGCTTCCCGCAATATTTAAAAAGTGCAAAAACGACATTGTTTCTCCAGATCAGTGATATGTATATTCATCCTAATTTTTATATAAGAAGTATTGTTGGTAGGGTTATCTACTTTTTTTAAGTAATTGCAAAATGTATTTAAATTTCAAGAATAACTTTTTTCAAACAATTTATGAATAAAAGAATTACGTAATTCAATTCGAAGAGTTCTATGAAATTAACTTAAAAGTTTAACCTTTACTTTATTCTTTCCTTACATTTTTCCAACTTTTATTAAAATAGTTTTAGAGAGAAAAACTTAATCATGACCAATGTAAAAACAATATCCTATTTTTAGCTTCACGCTTTATTCCGCATATAGCAAGGTAGTTAAAGGACACTCCCACTATCCGCCATATTCTAGAGGCAATGCGTGTTGAGTGGCGGAACTCAACACCGCATTAATAAAAATAAATTATTTCAAATTAATGTCCATATGCCTCGTTACCAGACCGTAGAAATGAAAGTATTAAATATTTAATTTCCACGAGTGAAAATCGTAACCGTTACAGTCGCTTTTACCCCGCAATACGACCGACCGGCCGCTAACTTAAATTTCTTCAACTTAAAAAACTTAAAAAATTAAGGAGACGAACTTAAATATAACAAATGATATTTTAGCAAGCCATTCCGTTTGTCTTATATAAGTTTATGTCTACTCGGGGACGTCGTAAAGCCAGATTTGCACGACCGTTGCAGCATCGCTCGGAGACCCGTTACTTCGAGGAAGTGAAATTCTCATTTATTGTTTTTGGTTATTATGCATTTTTATAATTTTGAAAATATTATTTTCGTACCTATCGTGGTGATGTGTGGTAGGGTGTTATTGTAATCGCGATGATTATGGGTTCGATCCCCACTCGAAGGAACGATTATCTATATTTATTTTTATTTCCTTGCTCTCGATAAGATTATTTTGTTCTCCGTTCATTCTTCCGTCCGTCGGTCCGTCTGTCTATGTGTCTGTCTGTCTGTAAATAGTTTTTATTTCAGGAACGCTTGGAGCATGGGAACGCAGAGTTAAGACACTCATTAGATTTGATTACGACGCTTCCATTTCCCACTATACTCTAAATAGTGAAATACGTGTTGTACACCAGAGAGAAGGAAATGGAAATTAAAATATCATTTCCTCGAGTGTAAATCGAACCAACAACCTTTTGCGTTTAAAATCTCACTTTTCTATTAGTCTCACAATCAACAATTGTATTACAACAATTAATCGTTTAGTCACACTTCGTACCCCTGACACGCCACGACTGGCTTTACAACCGATATATTACAACAATTAATCTATTAATTCAGCAGGAAAATTTCGCAAAAACCAATTCCAAGTATTGAACAAGTTGATTGCATTCTTTGAACCAAATAAGATTAAGTTTGTTCGATCACAGAAATTCCAATTAAACTGTTTGTTTTCGGCCTAAGGTCGCCCGTACTCGTACGAGCAGCGAGGCGTGGACCGCGATCAATCTGTGGGGGTTTTGTTTTGGTTAACATTTAGATACCAGTTCAGGGGTTTTAGTACATTTTTGTATATATTTTTTTGAGATTTTCTGTAAAAATAGCACAGTTTATAGTATGGGTATAACATAGATATTGAAGTAAGTCATAGTGAAAGTTATTAATATCTTTTTTTACTTAAAGTTTAGTTAACTATCTGTGGGTTTTTTTTTAAAAGACCCACTCTACACTCAATGCCTCTAGAATTCGGCGAAAAATGGGAAACGGAAGTATTAAAAAATTAACGAAGTGTCTTAACACTAGGTTTCCGGGTTCCCTTTGTCTATCTTACTATGTGCGAGATATAGCGTAAAGCTAAAAAAATCTTCATAAAAACACAGAATGTATATTTCATATTTTCGGTTGAAGCTGGTAGTGACAAGAATGTCAGCTACGAAATTCGAGCGCCGTGGGAATTCTCATTATTGTATTATCAAGGAGGTTTTACGATGGACTGTCGATAAACGTTAGTAGGCATTATATAAGCCATTCCGTTTCTTGTATATACGTATATAGAATAATAATACTGTAAGAAATCGGAAGATTTGTTTGATTGACGCAATTCCATTGTTTTAATAGTTTTTTAACCTACATATATCTACCCTTTTTTAAACGAGTTAACCTCGTTTGAAGAAATTCCACTCAGCCTTTTTGAAATGCGGGAACAGCACCACGCCTTGCTTTAAGAAAATGGTAATAACGATAATTAAAATATAATAATCTTTCCGAGTTAGAATCGAACCCGGATGCGTGTACAGTAACAGCATTGCTTACTGCTTAACTATGGCACATTTAATCTACATCAAAAATTCGGCGGAAAGTGGTTAATATTGTGTCTTACCTAGCTTTCTCTGCACCTAATGCAGATTCCCCCTACCTCCTCTATTATTTGCGGAATACGGCGGAAGAAATTAAAAAAATACGGCGGAGAAATTTTCGGAATACATTAAAAAAATCATACATATTACACAAGGATGCTGAACTAAAAAACAAAAACCTAATAGCGAGCTAATATGTCAAGATAACCTTGTCAAAGATGTATCAGCATATTCTATACAGGGTGGAAGAGGCAGCGCTTCTTTTACTGAAACTGCATATAGGGTAGAATATTTCAAACCCAGAATTAAAAAAAATAATCAAGGTACCTCAACGGTTTAGACGTAGGATTTTTTTTTCATTTCACGATTTTTATCCATACCTGTATTTCGTGTCACGCACACATACGTATGCGACGTTGCCGCTTTGACAGGTAAGTGTGTGCGTGCCTATGTTATACTTTACAAATGGCGTTTTATTTTAAAACGATAATTTATTATTTATTTTGTTTGAAAAAATAACTTTTTCATTTTTGAGAATTATTTTTTTTCCGAATTATATTAGGCTTTTATAGAGTAGTTGAAACTGTAGTTTCATTTAAAGTGGCGCTGACACTTCCACCCTGTATATATAGGTTCCCGTCGTCGTTCCTCTATTAGCGGAGGAGGAGGAGTGAGGCACGAGCACGAGCGGTGAGACCGACGCAAATTGTTATTTGATATCGCAAGAACACTTCACAGCTAGAAAACCTTTCTTGTGGAAACGAGCTAGAGCAATTAGCATTGAAATTTACATACATACATTAACGTTCATATATACATAATAGATCTTTACATAATAGATTTTTTGTCAGCGCCACGCTGTATCCCGCACACAGCAGGGTAGTCAGGGGAAACCTAGTGTTAAGACACTCCGTTGTCCATTTTCTGGCGAATTCTGAAGACATTGTTGAGTGGTGGAACTCAACGCCGTGGTTTGCCTCGATAGCAAAGCGAAGAAATGAAAATATTAAATATTTCATCACAAACATCACTTAGAAGGCGCATGCTCTTACCACTTTTCGAGACATTGTGGGCATTGTAAATGGTGCATTTTATCTTATTACCAAAGCCATGAAATAAAAATAATTCCTTCCCCCGAGCGAGAACCGAACTCACGACGCGTTTATAATTACACGTTGTCCCATTGTACCGAGACGGCCTTAATACTCCATACGGCACAATAAAAACTAAATATATTAGAGACCTTCACGTCACAACGCAGTTCCTTTACAAAGAAGCTACGTTGGAGAATATTTCCTTTGAAATTTCGTGAAGCTGAAACCTCCCCGACAGCACAAGGACAGCTCCGCGAATATAATTTACATGTCACTTGAAACCGTTATTTATATAGCCATGTTTACGACGAAAAATCTAAATATATTGGATTTTACATACAATTTGGATATTACAATTTATTTTTTCAAGTTTTTCTTCATAGAGGAGGTAAGGCATTCAGGCATAGATAACCTAATGTAAAAGACACTCCATTCTCCACTTTTCCATTTCCCAATACGAGGCACTAAATGTTAAGCAATGAAACTTAACGCAGCGCTTTGTCTTGCCACAGAAGGTAAATGTAAATACGTTACTCCTCCGAATGGACATCGAACCCACAACTACCTGGCTGTCCCATTTCGCGATGGCCTCAATTAAATAATGCGTGAGAATAAAAAGATTAAGTAAAACAAAAACTATCCTATTTATCCTCACTCCTAAACGGAACGAGCCTTGATAAATGATAATGAAGACAAACGATACACTTGATGGATGAACCAGTTGAAGTGTTTACTAAACTATGTTTTTGGAAAATTCTAGAAACACTACTAGTAATTAGTAGAATAATTTATTCTTTCATAATAAGAGATTTGAGCAAAAAAAGAAAATGTATGCGATGAACCTAAGTTATTGTTATTTTTTTTGTACGAAAAAGCATGAAACTTTAAAACATTTTCCCATACATAAGGAGAAGCAAAGGCAATTTGGTCTACCAAAAAATACAAAATAGCTTATAATCTAAATACAAAAGACTTTTTACCAGAATTCGAACCCCTATCCATCGCGTGCAGCCACTTACAACATGAAAAGCAATGTGCTATGTTTATATTACCATAAAACTAACCCATTAAAGTGAACTACAGTATTGATCGAATGCTGTTGTTTTAGTATAGAATCTAAGAAGGTGGAAACGAACGACGGTATTTATATAAAGATATTCTCACGTCGATCAACAAAGTTAGAGTGGCGAGCGTAGTGCGGAATACAAAATAACTTTAAATAGAAATAAGCTAACTTAAGTTTTCTGGAACCGTTGGTTTTGCTCAAACATAAAGGGCAAACCGTTCTTAACATTTATGATCTACATTTTTTTTTATATTTTAATTTTATTTATGTTGGTTGGTATTATTTATTGTTGTTGGATTTAGGTTGGTACTGTTGGTTGGCTTGTGGGGCAGTCACTGCAAAACTCTTTCTTCTGCTGAGTTCTTACTATTTTTTATAACTTCACGCTGTATCCCCAATATAACAGTGTCTTAACACTTGACACAATCCCCACGATTGTGTCAAGTGTTAAGACACTCTGTTCCACCGTATTCCGCTTAATTTTCAAAACGACGCGACGCGACGTAAGGAAATGAAAATAAATATTATTTTCCTCGAGTGAGAAATGGACTCTACTAATAATAATATTTTCAAGAATCTCCCACGTTTTCCAGTATTTTCGCATGGCCTTGGTTATATCTTCAATGCCAATATATGCCAATATAACATCTGACATAAACATATAAGCGTATAAGCATAGAATACATTGACATCTTCAAACAAAAGCCTCAAAATAAATAAAGGAATTCCACATCGTCGACAAAAGGTAGAGTGAGGTCATCCAAATGTCAGGGAGCACGGGGCGTGGTGCGGCGCCGCTAATGGTGGGATGCCGGTGTAGATATATAGGATGTATGAAGATACTCCTGGATTTTACTTCTTTTAATTGTGAATAAATAATATAAGTCTTTATTTATATGGGAAACAATTGATTACTTCAATTTAAAGCTATTCCAATTTATTTAATATAAAATTTAAAATTTGCTCGAGATAACAAAATATTTAAAATCATTTGTGATTCATTTTATTTCATTGAAAAAATTTAACAAAAAATAAGGTAAAGAAAGAAAATAAGATTATTAGCGTTGAGTTCCGCCAGTCAACTCTCAATGACTCCTTAATGTGTCTTAACACTAGATTTTCAGGTTCCCTCTCTCTCCTCTAATTAAATTCAAATTTTCAACTGCAATGCCACAAACTCGTATGTGGGCGGCTTATATCCGCTGTCAGTTAGATTTAGGAAGCGATTGAACATAGGATTTCGGAATATCCTGAAATTTGAATAATCAATAGATACCATTTTAATACATTCGGGTTAATTAACTATTATGTTTCCTCATTGACCGCCCCCCTCCCCCCACTCAACACATAACATTTCGAATATTTTTGTTTCCACTTGTGGTATAGTTAACCTATTGACAAATTCCATACTTCCCTTTCATTTATACGATTATAAAAAGTGGTAGAGACATTTTATAATAAAGATTTTATAATAAATAAATTTCTTTGAAAGCAAATTTCAATCCATATAACTTTAAATCTACCAAAACGGCGTCTGGTGTGAAATTTTATCGTAAAAATTATGTTTTCACAAATTTTCCATACAATAAAGTACTTGTTCTTAACAATTTCAAGTCCCCTATTAATTTCAAAAGAGTAAGCTGACTATAAGGCTATAACAAAAGAAGTCTTGAGCTCGGTTACACTAAAAATATAACCGTAGAACTCTAAACCTGAGGTTATTTAATATTTTCGTTTAATTAGTTTTGCGGTGAAGGTGGAAATATTAAATATAAATTTACGTAATGATTTTTTGAGGCCAGACGTCGTGGTGTGAGACTTTAAACGCGACAGGTTGTGGGGTCGATTCCCATTCAAGGAAATGAAATATTGATTATTTTCATTGCCTCGCTGGATTAACGAGGCAAAGCGCGGCGTTGAGTTTCGCCTCTCAACACGCTATATTCTGAGAATTCGGCAAAGCAGGATTATCTCAACAGGTTTCCAGGTACCCTCTGCCAATCCTGATATATTCAGAAAAAAACATGAAGGTAAATAAAAACCGGGTAGAGATTAACCCACTACTATAACGTTTATAATCAGACGTTACCTAACTGCCCCCAAATTTAATGTAGAATGTTCCTAATTAAAGTTATGTACATAAATCAAAATTCAAATTCTGTCCAATTAACGTATTTACAATGTATGTAACGTGTTATTACTAAGTTTCTATCTAAACTACTAGTTAAACTACAGTTAACCTACAACGCTATCAAGTTCCACCGCCCTTAGCAACTCCGGTATCGATCACCGTTCAGAGGAACGAAGCCACATTAAAGACGTTGAGTAAATTAATATTTACAGGTAAGGCTTAAATATGGTTTATCTTATATATTAATTGTTACTATGGAAAACTATTAGAAATGAGTGGTTTTTTTCTTCATCCTGTATCCCGCATATAGCAGGATAAGTAGAAGTAACCTAGGAAGAAGTCTAGAAAACACGTGGAAAAAATCGAACCCGTAACCGGCGCGCTCATATACCGAATAAAAAAGATATCAGCCATATTAATAAAAGGTCCTGCTATAAATGCGATGGCTATAGATTCGATTTTCAGTTAGGGAAATGATTACATTTTAATTTTGGGGCCAGTCGTGACGCAGGGTTGGAAACGTATGATCGTAAACGGGACATATATCGAAGAACAAGAAAAAGAAGAACCCAATGCCACCAGAATTCGGCGAAAAAGGGGGAACTGCCTGCTGTCGTATGTGTGGCTAAAAGAAATTAAATAACAAAAACATTAAGCTTCTTTGTTTGGTTTTTTTAACCGACTTCTGTAAGAAAAGGAGGTTATCAATTCGACTGTATTTTTTTTTTTTTTGAGCATTCGCCATTACCTGTACAAATTAAGTTTTTAAAAATTGAATGTATATGAAAAGGTCTGTAAAAAGAAATACTTTGTAATACATGGTTATATAATATTTAACCTATATTTAGGTAACCTTGTGTTAAAACTTTATAAAGCAACGTGCTCTACTGTAAAACGTCCAAAAAAAAGCAATGTCAAGTTGAAAATCTTCTTTGATGATTAAAAATGAAAATTTCAAGAACATAATCAAAGTATTGCATGCATTTCAGTAAAAACGTATCTGGTATTTTAGGGGTTTGTCTTTGTTTATTTTTTTTTAATAGTTAAATTTGTACAGTAATTAAGGACTTATCTGCTTAACTTTCATTTTTTTTTCTGTACTTTCATTAATAGATTTGTGAGAAAATATTAGTGATATTTTGAAAGATATTTTTAACCGACTTCTGTAAGAAAAGGAGGTTATCAATTCGACTGTATTTTTTCATTTTGCCTCCGGTTTTGTGGGATAGCTAGAGAGAGTCAGTGGCATCACTCTGATGCGAACATCCTAAATAAATTTTTGCTAACTCTTAAAATTATTAGGTCGTCCGTTCAGCGGTTCTGGAGATATGAGATAATAAAGAATATTACATTATATACATACATACATACATACAAGATACGCGCGAAAAACATAACCCTTCCTTGGTAGTCGGGAAAAAAAGCATGAAGTTGATAATTTAATAGTATTATCACAGCCATGTTGGCCTATTTCCAGGGTCGTTGTCCTGAAGGTCGGGGTACATCGATCGTGCCCTTAGGAGGACATGGGGCGGGATCAGCTGGAATCAGACAGTGCTGTATTACTTATATCTCTATTTTAATATATGATTTATTATATTTTCGTTACAATAAAATAATAATTAAGTCGTGTGTATTTATTGAGGCCGTTTTTGTTCATTTCCCCGCCTAACTTAGAAACGCTGCTTGTTAAGACTCCGACCGGGAATCGAACCACCACAACCATCACGTCTATATTTAGACACTGTCCTACTTCGCCACAATGGACTAGAAACTTATTATACTAATATTGTCCAAAATTATATTGCTGTTACATATTCAATAAAAAATCGTAGGTATAGTCGTAGCGACCCATTTCTCCGGTCATTGCCCTCAAGGTCGGGATTGATCGATTGTGCCCTTAGGGTGGAATCTATGGTGGTTCCTTGTAGCAGCTGAGCGTCAATTGTATGATAATATACCTAAGTAACATTTCTTTGCAATTTTACGATTTTCATTGCATAACAGAGAAGGTAGAGGGAACCTAATGGTAAAATACTTAAATTTTGAGACATTAAGTGACGAAAATCTACGATGCGCTTTGTCGTTTTACTAGAGCAAAGAAATTAAATGATTTCTATCCCCAAGCAGGAATTGGAACCCACGGCCGTCTTGTTCATACTAAGACACCGACTGAGCCGCCGCACCGCGACGATCGAACTTTAATATAAAATTCTGTAATATAAAAAAGATTTAGCAATATATGACATTTTTTTTTAATTGAAAATGGCCTACGATAATTACTTTGCTTATTGATCGATATGTTTTGTGTAGCGCAGCTATGATTATTAAAAAGAAGCAAAAACACATACATTTTTAGATTCTAAATTGGGTGAAAAGTTTGAAAAAAAGCTACCCTCACAATTTATTTAATAAATAAAGAAAAATCCATACCACGAAATATCCCTTCACGTGAGTTAATCCTGGAGTAGGTCATATACCGTTCCCTCCATAGTGCCTTTCAACAAACATTATATATTCAAAGCAGGCTTGTACCAATCTCGCGATACTATCCTAATATCCGGTGCTATTAAGCCGTGTATTTTTATGCTCCATTTATTTTCCACTCTTAGTAAAGTTTTCTTTTAAGAAATAAATATTTTGTAATGCAACTTTGTAAGTTACTGCTTGAATAATAATATTTAGGGGTTCACATTTTCATTCACATTCAGAAGGGGGCATGAGGCCCGTAGCTAATGTTCATATTATTATTATTTATTACAAATATCCAACTCGGAACTCAACGCTGCACTTTGTCGTGTTAAAAGAGTGAGGAAATGAAAATAATTCTGTACCTCAAATGGGAATCGAAACCACTACGGTCGCGTTTACAATCAAACGCTGTACCGCTGCGATACTAAGGCCTCAAAACAAAATATAAGTGATATTTAATAAAATTTCCATATAAATAAATAAGATTTCATCTATTCGATGAAAGATTTGTATCTTTATATTCTTCATATATAGTATAAAATGTGGAAACCTTTTGACATTCTACGATGCTAGCAGTCCATCCAATCAGAAAATTGAAGGAACCAGAGCGCGCCTAACTACGCCCGCGGCTGGAAGAGCTCAGATTGCTATATGCCACATAAGATAGTATCTTATATGGCATACTATATCTTGAAGATATGATGGATTAGTAATTGTATGAAATTGTATTTCTATTGAGTATACTAGAAACATAAAGATGATCTAGGTTAAGTTCTATGGGGACCCGAGAACCTAGTGTTAGTGTTATACTTCGTTTCCACTTAGACCTTTCCGTTCCCAATTTTCGGAATCGGATCGAAAGCATTGCGTGAGTGGTCTATAAAATACAATAATATTAAAAAGAAATGAAGCCGAAGCAGTCGAATCCCTCTTGGGGGCATTATTAGATACTCCGTTCCCATTAAGGCACTTCCGTTTACCACTGCGAGGTATTGCATGATGAGTGGCGGAACTCAACGCTGCGCTATGCCTATCTGAGTCAGCAAATGAAAATACCTGAGCGAGGAAATGAAAATATTTAATAACCTCAGGTGGGAATTGAACCCACAGGTTATGAGTCGCGGTTACAGTCACACGCTCGTGCCCCTGCGCCACAACTGGCCTCATCATTTATTACTCCAATAAAATTCAGAAATACAAAACAAACAATTTAAATTGCAAATACACCCGCAGTTACTTGTCATCCAATATTTATAGGTCAGTTTGTGAAAACGAAATAAATTTCTAGATTTTTACGCGATTCTCGTCTTGCAATAAAAACGTTGTTCCTTCTTCGATCCTGTTTACTTCATTTAATGTGTCATAAAGTTGGGAGCAACGCTACAAAGTGATACAGTGGTTTCTTATTTGTTGTCAATATTTTCTTTCTAAAGCCAAGTAAGTGTGAAAGTAAAAGAAATAACTAGAAAACTAACAATCATTTCAAATACAATCTTTGATGTAGTTTTACTTGTATTTTTTTCTTTCTTCTTTCTGCTTGTTTTAAAATACTACAATATAGTTCCTTCCTTCGTCATTAACATAGATAAAATATTGGGAAACGGACAAATAATACCACCCCCCGAAAGGGAACCGAAACGATAACTGTCGCATTTTTCCGTTGCAGAACTGCCTTCAGAACTGGTGGTAAATTCCTGTTGGACTGACACTACTAACATTTCTATTTAACTTGATGATTTAAAAGTGCTAATAATTGAATAAAGAATATTTTGATTTTACAGTTAGACGTTGTACTGCTGCACTATGACTACCTAAAATACAGAAATAAGAAAAAACCTTAAATAGGTCGTTACTATCAATCCAAATGACCATTATCAATACAAATTCACCTAGTTAACCTCACATAGGTTCCCAGCGTACCATTTCATATAGCAATGTCAATCCTTTGGCCGACCGCCAGCTCTCGCCGTAGCCGTAATGTACCGCAGTGTCCTGGATACTGGTTCGCGGAATGAAGCAATTACGGCTTCAATACAAATATTTGTCCGAATTTTTCAACCATCATGAATATTCAATATGGACTTGATTATTGGGGAATTTTTGCTTAATGGTTTATCTCGTTTGGTTTTAGAAATTTTAATGTGATCTACATTACGTTATGTGTGGGGTCGGTTTCAATTCCCACTGGGGGGAGGGAAATATTTTATATTTTCATTTCCTCGCTCTGGTAACGAGGCAAAGCACGGCGTTGAGTTCTGCCACTCAACACAAAATGCCTCTTGAATTTGACGGAAAGTGGGGAACGGAAGTGTGTATCGGAACGGAGTGTATTAACATTATTTTCCTGGGTTCCCTCTATCCTTTACCTACCCTGCTATGTGCGGGATACAACGTGAAACTATAAATGAAATAAAAAATTAATCAATTAAATTCAATTCCTTATTCGCCCAGAGACACGCTGTAACTACGTCATTGGTAGAAGGATAGGCAGAGGAAACCTAGTGTAAAGAGACTCCATTCCCCTAGTCAAATTTTCGAAATATTACGTATTGACTGGCGGAACTCAATGACACGCTTAATCTACCAGAGTTGGTTAATGAAAATAATTTAAATAATAGCATCCCCCGATTGGAATCGACCCCATAAGCACAATCATGGCATCTACAGTCAAAGGCTGTCCCACAACGCCAGAACGGCCTCGACACGAAACATACAAAATAAATGTTATTATAAAAAAAAACTTTTCAAAAAGTATTAGTATGAAAGTCGCTCTACTTTGTAGGGGACTTGAAATGTCAGCAGAATTACTTATATCTTACTTCTTGAACTGGCTTGCTTCCAGTCACTGACCGATGCTGAGCCAAATTTTATATTTCCAAAGCCAACTTCGGTACAAGAATATAATTATTTAACATTTTATATTTTGACAAAGTTTATATAGAATACATATATCAGTTGTGATTAAAGTTTTTTATTACAATGTCGTTACAGTTCAATAGACAAAAACTTTTAATTGAGAAAGAAAGACAAGGTCAAGTGCGAGTCGGTCCCTCCCTCTGAGGTCTCTCTCGTCCGTACAAATGTCTTAATTGTAGGTCAACGGGAACGTGACTTATAAAAGGTTAACAATTTACCGCTTATGAATACGGCCGTATGGACTTATTTTAAATGAAATGACTACAAATATAATATACGAAAAATTATATTCTAAATTCTTATTTCATACCATATTCATAATTGTAGATACACAGGAAGTAATCTATATTGTCAACAAGTTAACCCTAACTTAACAACTTAATGTAACCCTTATAATATCACTTGAATGACAGTCGTCCTGTTTTTTTTTCTTTTTAGGAATGGAACCCTAAAAAAAATTAAAACTATTTAAATTATATTTATACGTCTCTGAGTACAGGTGACATTAATGCCCAACCAACTGAAATGTTCATATATTTTAAGTGAATTATATTTCATACAGTTACTACCTAATATTTAACCACAGTAAGCACTACACAAGACTTTTTAGCACAGATTACATATAAAATATATTAATTGAAAGGCAGAATGCGTATATACCTCAGCCTACAAAACTCACATTTTCCATTTATCATATAATATCATTAAAGCACAAAAAGTCCACACAGTATGCGAGCGAGGTGACCTCTTTACTGAAGAGGTCGTTGACTTACCGTAGTTTAGTACGGGTTTCGCAAAATAAAACATTACAGCTTACAGGTAAGTAAAGATTTATGTCAAGAAATTGTGTTTTTATTCACATTACAGGCAGAAGTTGGAGTCGACAAGGCTTTAGAAAATTTTCATAATTTAGTACAAAATGTTTGTCCTGAAACCACCTTAGAATAGTCTGGTGCCCACCCCAGAATTTTGACCAACTAATTCAAATTAAAAATATTCTAATTGAAATAATAAATGTAACATACATCTATATCTGTACCTTATGTCCATTTAGGACCAAAAAAAAATACATTTCATACCTAAAAAAACTCCAACCAATTCTGCAATTGAATTTTCATTCAAATATTAAACGATTCATACAAATGATAATCAAATAGAATTCACGTTCACAGTAGAACTTTGGCTTTGTTCAAAAACCAGCCTCAAATGTAGGCGGCTATCTGTACATATAAATGAAATTGAAGTGTCCGTCTGTGTCTCTTTTCATATAGCTTATTAACACGATATGTTAGACACGAACCAATGGTTTTTAATTTTTTTGTGTGTCTGTTTGTTTGGGCTAATCTCCGGAATAACTGTACCAATTTGTATGGTACTTTCATTGGAATATAAAGAAAGTTATGTATATTCTTTTTTATCCCGGAATTCTTACGGGATCGGGATTTATGCGGGCAAAGCCACATTTTGAATACGCGAGTACTTACTTCTATAATAGATATGAAATAACCAAACATTTTTCTATTAAATATCTCCAATAATTTTTGTGCAAAACCAAATTAAATTACAATAGGCACTAAGCTAACCAATTAATTTTCCTAAGTATACCTACTTAAATAATAATAAACAAATAATCGGACAAAATCAAGCGGGCGATGCCGCAGGCGGGCCGCTAGTAATCTAATATGTCTCGTACGTCCTTTCATACCATTATGCCTTGGATGACTATTCATTCGGCGTATTGGGGCCAGCTCTTTGTGAAATGTAAACAATGACAAGTCAACCTAGCCTTATTAACGTCTTTTGTTGTATTTTAAAGTTTTATTAGGTTATTAAAACTTTAATTTTAGCTTTTATGGTATTATTTTAATATACATGTATATATTATTGTAATATACTGCTTTTTAGTTTACGTTGTTCGTATAGCAGGGTAGGCAGGGGAACCTGACAACCTGGACACTCCTTTCGCATCAAGACACTTTCCGCCGAGTTCTCGAGGCAAAGCGTGTTCAGTGGTGGAACTCAACACCGCGCTATCCTATTCAGTCGTGGCGACTGTAATATCTCCATATAAGTAGGACTGTAATATCTCCATATGAGTAGAGTATAAAATGCGGAAGATATTAAAAAGAAAAAATAATAACATTTATGGATGCCACGAAACTGAAACGAGAATAGTCTTGTGCTTAAATCACACTCAAGGGACGGCTTGAATGAAAAATTGTGACAATACAATGTTCAATGGTTATTGAGATATATATTTTTTTATATTTCTTTTATTTTTTTCTGAAAGGTTATAAATAAAACCCGAAATAAAAACAAATAGTCCTTTTTTCACACGTTCTTTATGTCTGAATTTAGTGCTTCAATTTAGGTAATTTTTTTCCTTGAGTGAAAATCGAACCCCCAACAACCGACGCGTTTTCTGTCTAACGCGTAGTCGTCAATCGCTGAGCTGAGCACTTTACACTACGACGCGACGACCTAAATAAAAGGCAAATAAATTAATATATCCAGATTTAAAATATCGAAGTGGACTTATTAATTCGTCAAGTTACTCTCACAAGTAAACTGACATAAATTGGACCAGTCCCGAAACGTGGAAACAGATTTAAACCACTCAACGGCTGATCAAATATTTATTTTCTCGATAAAATGTGTAAACGTTGCCATTCAGCACTCCACTCTAAACAAATTAAGTGTCAAAAAGCTTTTTTTTTCAGTATCCCGCCTATAGCAGGGTAGGCAATGGGAACCTAGTGTTAAGACATTAATTATTTGTATAATGTCTAAATACATACAAAAGTGTTGCTTAGAGGCACAGAATCTGACTACCATACTGCAGAAGCTACTCAGCTACTCAGAATTAATTAGTCAGTTTCGTTTTCGTCGCCATGGTGACCAGACGACCTATAGAAGACGTTGCTTCGAAATTGGGTGGGAAGGTCTACCTGATGTCAAGCGTTGGTTTAGAATTGGTGGTTTGAAGAATGGGAAAAAATTCTATACAGCAGGTACGAGTCGTGAGAGCTGAAGTTAGGTTGTCTGTAATTATAATATAATAGCTACCTATATTATAGTACCAACAATTTAGATAGCTTTTAATTTTACACGGTGTGTCATATTACATAGCAGGGTAGGCCAAGGAACAGACTATCAGAAATTTTAATTATTTTTCAGGTTGTCGTAAGCGCGATAATTTTTTGTTACATTCAAACTCGGGAAAATGAATTATTATTCATATTTTCATTTCGTCAGTAAAACGCGGCGTTGAATTCCGCCACAACACGCAATATCTCAAAAATTCTATGGAAAGAGGGAAACGGAGTGTCTTAACACTAATTTCCCTATGCCTACCCAGCTATATGCGGGATGCAGCGTGAAGCTGAAAAACAAAAAGAAAATTAAATTATGACAGGCCTTAGATCATTCATTTAGAATCTGAACACGAAATTTCAGCATCCATAAGATTATGTAAATGTTCAAAAAAGTATTACCACATAAAATATTCTACTAAAGGGACGAAAATAAGTTCATTTTTACGACTTTTATTGCTAATTCTCGTTGACTGTTTGCACTCGCGTTAACCTACTTTTAAAATAAATGTATTCTATTTACATAGCACAATGGATGATATATGATATGGAGAATATAAAAAAGTAATATTTTTTTAGCGGCTTGATATAGCTTTACTCGAGTACAAATATATTTTATTAGAAGTTAAATTTTGTGAATTTTAGATTCACGCTGTATCACACACATAGCAGGATAGGCAGGAAGTAGCTGGGAACCTAGTGTCGAGACTCTCCGTTCCTTCCTTCCCTGTTTTCCGCCAAATTCTAGAGGCATTGGAGAGGCTGTTGAGTGGCGAGACTCAACGCCGCGCTTCGCCTCTTTACAAAAA
This sequence comes from Heliconius numata, assembly GCA_016802625.1. NCBI lineage: Eukaryota > Metazoa > Arthropoda > Insecta > Lepidoptera > Nymphalidae > Heliconius > Heliconius numata. The sequence goes on from JAEBDU010000007.1 coordinate 215,007, forward strand.
TAACTCTTTCTTCTAATGGGGATGATAAATCAACATTCAGACACTGTTATACTACAACGATGGCCTTATAATTTAACTAGCGGCCCGCCCGCGGCTTCGCCTGCGTGAAGTACGTTACTATTAATTTCTGTCTCCATGAGTACCTACGTCCTATAAGTGACGTCCATGCAAAATTTGAGACTTAGCATTTGTAGTAACGAAGTTTCATACAAACTTTCAACCCCAACACAACCCCTTAGAAGTCGAATATTGCAAATTCCCCTTTTAGCGAGCACCTACGTCCTATAAACAACTCCTATGCAAAATTTGAGATTCCTAGCACTTGTAGTTTCTGAGATTTCGTGATGAGTGAGTGACCTTTCGATTTTATATATATAGATAACAATTGTTAATTATATTAATTAAATGTTCTTAAAAGAAAATAAATTTCTTAAAATGTACATAATATATACAAGTATATCCAAATGCCGGTATATTCACGAAATGGCATAGTCAAAGGTTAAAGTGAAAGAGCACCGATGCAAAAGGTCAGCATATATTGAAATTTGAAACTTTCCATGAACATTTTTAAGAATTTTTTTTTAAGTATATTCTCAACAGAATTTCCATATAAATGTTATTAATTTCAGCTTTATGATGTATTTCGCATATAGCAAGGTAGCCTTAGGGAACCTAGTGCTAAGACACTCCGATCTTTGTTCGATCCTGCAAACTGACTCCTTATAAACAAATCTCAACCCACAACTATCGCTTGTACTATCAGGTACATACTCACTCCCAATTAGGCCACTGTTGATTTGTTTTAATTAAATATTTATTATGAAATCAACATAAGAATTAAGTGTTCTATTTTTAGTGAACACACTCGTATAATACAGTAAAAGCCGCATTATATAATATTGTTCATATATTGCGGTGATTGCTGCAGTAAATTACTTCGCCCATTTACTGCATTTCTTACTTAAAAACTGTTGAATGTGTGACCATTTTATATAAAAGACGGTTCCGTATATTTCAAGGGATTAAACTTTGTTTGACTTTTGTTAGAGAACTCCTGTAAGTCGCTATCAATCTGAAAACATAGTTTATAGCCAAAAAGCACAGCTTCGAAAGCTAGAACTCAAAACATTTTTCATATTTATGGTCTAGATTTAAAACCACACTATGTCTATACAAAACGTAAAAATATTTTTGTTTTAAATATAAATATTCCTCTAGAAACTTATATAAACTTATATAATAGATGTCTTTTCAAGATTTTTTGGTCCTTTTCAGTTTCACATAGCCACGTAAATTTTAATATTACTTTTTATTTTTACACATTTTAATATTATATTTTTTTACCCATCTATAGTCGTCTCCCATATCTATAGTAGTGTAGACAGAGGAATCCTAATTTTAAGAAAGTCCGCAGCCCACGCACCTTCCGAATCTCGAAATATTCCGCACTAACTGGCGGAACTTAACGTCGCGCTGTATCTAATTATCAGTGCGAGGAAAAGGAAATAACTCATTCCCCCCAACGCAAATCGAACCCCCAACCATCAAGTTTACATTACATTACAACTTCTATCATATTTAAGCGCAACGGAACGCTAAATCAAAAAGTTAATAGCACAAAGCATTTATTGTTCATTTACAGCCATACATAATGCGCGGTCTTATTATGTCAATTGGGAAGTTTCATGAGACTCCAAGCCAAGCGGCGGTCAGGGTCGCGCGGTGGCGTCTAACTAAAGCTAGATTTAATGCTTATATTTGAAAAGACGCTATAGTGACGCAGTGTGGATGTTTTTGATTATACGTGCTAGTTGTGGGTTCAAATTTATTTGTAAGAAAATGTGTAGAATTTAATACAAATTTTATTAAATTCCTAAAAAACGACAAAAATTTATGTACATTTAGAAATTTCAAGAATTTTCAACTAATAGTTATTCTTTTCTTTCTTTATTTCAGCAGCTTTATTACGCTGTATTCCTCACATGCTAGGGTTGTCAAAGGGAACCTAGTATTGCTTACAGACTCATGGCTACATGACCGACGACTTAACGATTCTGTTTCGAGACATTGTGTAATAAGTGACGTTACCAGAGCGAGGGAATGGAAATAATTCACTCCTCGAGTGTTCCACAAGCGTCGCTTTTACAAACGCTGTGCGCGCGCCATGATAGCCTCTACCCATCTTAATAAAGAATTAAAAGTTAGAATCAGATTACCTTATTAATTTTCACAAGCACTGCGTTTAATATAAATTAGATATTGAAAAACAAGCTAATTTAGACTTTATGAAATGGAAAAGGAAATAGGAAAAGAATATCAGTTTCACGATGAAGCCCGCATATAGCGGATTAGGACCTAGGACGGAGAAGGACCTAGTATTAAGATACTCCATTCCCCATTTTGCGCCGAATTTTTCGAGGCATTGTGTATTAAATGGCTCTTGTTGCCAGAGCGAAAAAATGAATATTGAAAAGGATATATTGATAGAAATATTTAACCTCCTATAGCAGGGTAGGCGGAGGGAACCAATTAAGACACTCCGTTCCACACTTTCCTCTGAATTTTTCGAGGCATTGCGTGTTGAATAGTTTTTGGTGACAGAGAGAAAAAAAAATTATATTAAAAAGAATATATTAATAGAAATATTTAACCTACATTTTACTAAAAGTAGGTATAAATTCATAATATCTCGCAAATATAAAAGGAAGCCTCGCCTTGGTACAACTATGAAGTAAAGGCTACATTAATAATGCATTTTATCTCAGGTAACCCGGCCACTAACGAGACTAGGGCTCCGGGGAACGGAACAAGTGGCCATTAGGTATTATGGTACTCCAAGACGTCAGGCTCACGCAGTTTTACTATTTTCTTTATCATAATTTAAGTAATGTAATGTAAGAAATGTTCAGGCCGTAAGGCTCAGGGTCACAAGCTTGTGATTGTAAACGCAAAGATTGTGAGTTCAATTCCCTTTCGGACAAATGAGTTATTGTTTATTAATATTTTCATTTCTTCGCGTTGGTACCAAGGGTTGAGTTGCGTTTCGCCACTGAACAATTATTGCAGCAAAAATACAGTGATAAGTGGGGAACAGAATGTCTTAATAGCACTAGGTTCTCTCTGCCCACCCTGATATATGAGGGATACAGCGTTAAGCCAGTTTAGAAGTTTTTAATTTTGCAAATTGGTAATAGGTATTTCTTGAATAGTTACTATGTTTGATAGAGACGGACTGAAGTTTCGATGTCTGCCATAAATCCTTGTACCGGCCATAGTTTTGCTTCGTCCAAAACTCTGCCAAATCTTCGTCCGAACGTTTTTTTATAGGCATGTTTGCGATAACCTTTACGTAAAAGTTCATTATGCCACACAACATGTAATGTAAAATGGTCGAAATGTGAAGAAAAAAGTAGCACATGTAGAAAAATATTAAAGCAAATTAATTAGCTAAGAGTAACAAAATATGCTTATAAAACCTCAAGAATAAAAGATTCAAAACTATCAATAAACTCAAATATTGGATACAGTTTATAAAACATTTAAATAGCACGAACCTCTTACAATAAGAAAATTAAGATATCTTTTGAATGTTTAATTTAAATATTTTTTATTTATCACAATAAAGTTAGCATAAACAGTAAGTAATGATCCTGTCTGGAATCCAGGAAACCGTATTGTACAACGAGTGGCCATTATGTACGTAGGTACTCGACTGAATATTTATACAGGTCTTTGCTCGCTTAAAGTACTAATTTTTTTTTTTTATTTATTTTATTAATACCATTTTACAATACATAAAAAAGTTAAACTATGTCCTGCAAAACTCTTTGTGAGTTTGACTGCAGGATCTCGAGTCTCTATACATATGATTTAAATTAAAATTACATTAATTAAATGATCTATTTTTTAATTTCACTGCTATATACCTTAAGCAAAGGTAATATTATTATCTAAACAAGCCCTTATATACCCCTTCCTTAGCAATCAGCTAAGGAAGGGTTATGTTTTTCGCTCGTATCTTGTATGTATGTATACAGCGCTGTAGACAACACGTCTGACAGGAAAAATTGATTATTATTTTTTGGAAAAATATTTCCAAAACTATTTATTTAAATACCATTAAATAATTTCTTGCTTTAATGCAAATTATAACAAACATATATAATATTATATAGCTTTAAATATAATATACATAGATAAAAGCAAAAGTCATCTGACGTATGGTAACTTTTTCTAAGATTTTTTCTCGTGGTAACCGTTGTCATTGTTGACAGATACGTCCATCGGCGTCATATATTATTTTTCTCAATAATTATGTCTTCAATTGTTTCCATTTCATTTTGTAGATTAAAAATTTACATTAATTAATAAACACAATGCGATTTATTTGATAGTTATTGTAAATGGAGTTACACATAAAGAAGAGTAACATTTTAATAATGAAAGATGTCGCATTATGGATCCATGTACAACAGGACAAAACGAAAGTGTATAGTTGACAATGTGTATTTAGTGATACTTTTATAAGATTTAGTTTTATAAATAGTTTTAAAATGGCGCAGACCGTAAGACGCGCCGTCGAGGGCAAATACCCCTCATGTTATATACCAGGCAGAATAATAGAGAGGAGAGCCAAAGCAAGAGCATTGAGGTAAGTAAAGAAATAATACACCGTTATATCGATCCTGTTTTTAAACGTGTCACATATGCATTTCGGGTATTTCAGGTTTAAGTGATAAATAATTTCCATTATAAAATTTGGCAAGTTATAAAACTAGTATTTTCATATCCTTTTGTATCAGATAATAAACCATTCTTTTGTCTATTGAAAGTAAATTAATAAGGTCTTTACACAAACATTGAGTTGTCAATATTCTAATTATTATTTACACATAATTAACTCTTACAGTTAATTCTTTAATGATGTTATTATTAAAATTACAAAAATGTTTATCATAATGTCATGTTCTGAATAAATGATGTTATCATGTTAATATGCACAATCATAAAATAAAATTGGTGACTGAACAAGAAATCATCCCCTGAATTCTTACCCTTATTTTGGCTTAATTTTAATGTATACGAGAGCACCCTTATGGTTTTTACTCTTAGGGTAACCTATGTAAAAAAAATAAGATAATCTAACTATTCAGCAAAAGAAGCTTTGGCTTTGCATAGACACATCTCGCTGTATGTTCTCTACTTAATATATCTTAGAGAGTGTTCTGAAGACTATTTGACCCAGAACGTACAGCTGATTTTTCTTACCGCACAGTATATCACAAAGTTAAATATCATCCTCACCACCTTCAGATGGTGCAACACAATTCATGTGGCACTGTCCAGTTTTGTAGGAATTTTCATGCAGCATACAACTGTAGAATGGCCCACCTGTGGCAGTGTCTCGTGGTTGCCCGTATGCTCATTTGTATTGTATTTTTTATAAAAAAATATGATTAAACCTTTGTTTTTTGTTTTGTTCATCATTAGTTAATATACTTCCATTTAATAATATGCTTACATATAAATTCCATTTATATGTTTCAGGTTAGAGCAAAGGAAACCAGATAAACCTGAAGATTTTGTATGTTATTCTGATAGTGATAGCGAAGAGGAGACACCTGCACAGCAACATAGAGTACTGAGCACATCATACAACTTTGTTGACTATGTACGATCTAGGGAAATACAGGCTCCCGAGGTATGTTATTTTTTGTTGCTTTGTACTTAGATACAGCAGGGTAAGCAAAGGGAACCTGATGTTAAGACTTATACCAAGATAAAGGCTATTGTGGTGCAGTGTCTAATGTAAAAACGATTTTGAGGTTGCTTTCCACTTATGGAGAATAATTCCATTACCTTGCTTTGTAATATAAAACAAAGAGCAACATTGAGTACCACTACTCAACAACACACAATGTTTTAATACTATGTAGCTATACCTGCTATTTATGAGGGGATACAGTGTGAAGCTAAACGTATATTAAAAAATCATAACAAAATATTTTTTTAATGTGATATGATATAGCAGCAATGACCTTCCCCAATCAACTTTGTTATCACTTAAACAACAGAATAGATAAGATTTATTTGTATTAAATAACAATTTAGTCTCTAAATCCATTGTTTCACTTTTTTAGCTTCACTCTGTATTCTGTACATAGCCAGTGATTAGATAAAACTTTGAGTTAAGACGGTTCGTTCCCCACTTTCCTCTGGTTTTTTCTAGGCATTATGTGTTGAGTTATGGAATCCAACGTCGTACTTTGTGTTGTTACTAGACTAAGAAAATAAAAATATCAAATAATTCTCTCCAGTGAAAACTAAACCAAAATTGGTTGATTGATTTCTTGATATATGGTGTTTCGAGCATGACAGTTGAGCATACCCACATAGTCACACTCTTATGATCTGTGGCACTGCACCACTACGGCAACAACTTAATATACTATAACAAAGAGTTACCATAACACAAATGAAATAAAATTTAAACTAGTTTAATATTTTAGTTCCATCTGTCTAACTATGACTTAAGATATCTCATAAGGAGATATTGTAAGTCATCCTGATGATAAATGAGTGACCAGACAAACAGACAGTTAAGTTTTAGTAATAGGATTGTTTTGCCGTTTGGGCAACTCTACCTTTCAGCCTAGATCAGTGGACCCCTCATACGCGACCCGCCATATGCTTACCCACGACATGTTCCGCGAAACACCGGTCAATTTAGGCAATATGAACAAAGTCTTTTGTTCTCAATGGCTCTCGGACAGACAGATTGTTTTTGGCACTAAATGTAATAAGGTATGTGTGGTTTTTGTGTGTTTGTTGTTTTTGAAGTATTAAATGTGGTGTGGTTATTAATCTAAATATAATTTAGTTATGGCCTAGATAGTTATGGACTATTTGAACGCAATCGGAATTTCTGTAAGTATTTAGTGAAGTTATGGACTTGATCCCCAAATGTGGGAATGAGGTCTCTCTGGTAGACACTGAAGGAGTATCTATATATTTTATACTTCCCACTTCGCTTGTTTAAGCTAGAAAGTTGAATCTACTAATAAGTCACTGTCTTCCAATCTCGGCGTATTTATGATATTTCCTGTTATAATTTCTTTAGGGACACACAAAACTAGGGTCAAACTTTCCTAAGCATTACATCTATCACATTAAAAATAAAAAAATATATATTTTTACTTCCAGTTAATGGTATACGATGTAAGATCGAGATCGTTAGACGCAATCCCTACGCTAAGGCCACGAGCGCCGTGGCCCGGCGTTGAACATCAAACTGGGATACACGCTTTACAAATTAATCCTTCTAGGTAAGAAATACCAATATTTCTATGCAATTTTTGACGATGACTATGATGTTGGCTATATAACATTTCTAAACTGAAAATTTTAAAGAATGAGTTTTTTTATTTCTAATCAAATTTTCATTTACTCGCTCTGGTAACAAGGCAAATCGCGGCGTTAAGTTCCAATACTTAATACGCAATGCTTCAAAGGTTGGCCGGAAAGTGGTGATTGGAATGTCTTAATGGAGAACAAAGTGTCTTAAGGCTAGGTTCCCTCTGCCTACCATGTTATATGTGGGATACGGGCACGTGAAGCTAAAAAAATGTGTGAGTGGTGTATGACATCACTTGATACTTAATTTTTTTTTAATATATTCTTTTATCTCTCAAAGCAGTTTTTCAACCAACTAATTCAGGAGAGATTCTCTATTTAAAGTATATAGTTGTTTAATGTTTAAACTTTCATAACTTCTTAATCAGTTGTTCGGTTTTGACACTTAATTATAAGTGGGTAGAGTAGTTCACAATGTCATCATTTGTTATAAAATTATTGCTCTTTTTATATTTCAAAACTTATTTTATGGATTATACAAAACTAAATTGTTAAATGGTGTTTATTAAATTTTGTTCTCAGGACACTATTAGCAACAGGTGCAAGAAATTCATGTGAATTAGCAATCTATAGCTTACCTACACTTGACCCGTTATGTGTGGGAGAAGCGCATAAAGACTGGGTAATTTAATTTTATTTTAATTTAAGTATTTAATACATATAATTGGCCAGTAGACTGTAAACGCACCAGGTTATGGAGTTTTTTCCACTTGGGTGAAATAAAATATCAGTACCTTGCTCAGGTAATGGGTCAAAACGTGGTGTTGAGTTCCGCTATTTTTCGTAGGCCAGTGTGGAATTTAAAATATCATTTTTGAATACAATGTTACATACTAAATTGTAATTAGTATGGTTTAGCCTGGTAGGCCTGCAATGCATTAGCTTAAATTTAGCGTAGCTTTTCATGCTCCATTCTTTCTGGCCATCGTTTTTTTTTTATTCTCATTTTAGGAGCCGAGTCACTAAAGTGTTCTGGACATTGTGCTATGGATAAAACATGAAGGCTGAAAAAAATTAAACATATTCTCTGATTTTCAGATCTTAGACATGTGCTGGCTGGACGACGAGTACCTGGTGACGGGCTCGCGGGACTCCAAGCTGGCGCTGTGGAGAGCTCCGGCCTCCGCCCCGTCCGCTCCCCGCCCTGCGGCGCCCCACGCGTACATGGCGCCCGTGGCGCTGCGGGACTGTAAGAATGGTGAGTGGTCTGCAAGAAGTACCTGTAGGTGGCAAAGAACACTTAATTTTTTGAGTTTTTCTTACTTTTGATTACGTTTTTTCCAAATGATTTTCCAATACATAAAAGTTAAAAAAGCCTTGCTTCGCAACAGTCATGAACGCTGCTGACTGATGTACTTAGTTGTTGTAAAGTTGTGTGCGGATGAGAGATCACATGTATGGATGAGGGACCTACGTAATTATGTTGCTATTTAATGTGTGCTAGGTCAGAAGGTGCGCGCGCTGACGTTCAACGCGCAGTGGCGCGAAGTGGCGGCGCTGACGCTCAACGGGTACATCCACGTGTACAGCGCCGCCTCCTTCCGGCAGACCCACTCGCGCAAACTGCCCTCTTGCCAGGACCTCGTGTGCCTCGCCACGCAGGTACGCCCACACATACACCCACACGCACATACACACACACACATACACACACACACATACACACACACACATACACACACACACACACACACACACACATACACACACACACACACACACACACACACACACACACACACTCACCCATTCTTCAGTGCGTGTCACATACACAAATTGTTTATTAGCTTCATTTTAAAGTTCAATGTTACTCAAAAAAAAATGTATATTTATTAACGATTAAAACAAAGGCCAGTCGTGGCACAGGGGCACAAAGTTTGACTGAATAATCGACTGGTTGTATGTTTGATCCTGACTCAAGGAAATAAAATATTTATTTAAATTTATTTTTTCATTTCTTCGCTCTGGTTTCGAGGCAAAGCGCGGCGTTGCCATTCAACATGTAATGCCTCTAAATTTCGGCAGAAAATGGGGAACAGAGTGTCTTAACACTAGATTCCCTCTGCCTAACCTACTGTGTGCGGGATACAGGTGAAGCTGATTTGATTTGATTTTGGACAGCAGGAAAGCGGTATCTATGCCATCGGGTGCAAGTCCTATACGCTGTTGCTGGACTGTCGGACGTTACAATCGGTTAAGAAGATAACCTCGAGGTACAATGGCTGTGGTATCCGGTCAGCCAGCTTTAGAGGCGACATGCTGACTATTGGGACTGGTCTTGGTTAGTATTGATTTTCTTCAGCTTCGGAAGCTTAACGCGATGGCTATGAATTTGATTCTCTACTTCCCGCCGAATTCTGGAACCCTTGCGCATTGCGTAGCGGAACCAACGCCGCGCTCTGCTTTATACCAGAGCTTTTGAATGAAAATATTTTATTTTCTCGAGTGTAATGTGTCACAATTGGTTATTTCTATTTGACCACAGGGGCGAAGCCACAGGTAATAATTAGTAAATATAATTAATCACTGTATTTGCATTTTTTAGGAATCCTCATGTTTTACGATCTCCGGGCGGGCAAGTACTTGGAGAGCAACATCCACTCGTGCAAGACGGTGACGCTGAAGGTATCTAAGGGCTCGGTGTTCCCGGAGGAGGAGCCGGAGGGCTATAACCAGATGCGCTACGTGCCCGCAATTTACACGCATTGCTACGACGACAGCGGCACGCGCATCTTCACCGCCGGCGGCCCACTTCCTGCGCCCCTCATCGGAAACTACGCTGGAATATGGCAGTAGGGTGGAACCTGGGACCCTGTGTTAGGATACTCTGTCCCCGTGTGGGAATCGAAGGTATCGTCATTACGCCCTTGCGCCACCGGACCAAAACGACCTCACTACACATAAAAATGATTTTTTTTCTTGTTTTTGATAGAGACTAGCCTTGTCTGGAACTATAGGGAATATGGCAATAATGGGACGGGAAGATATATATTGTATGTATGTATGTGGACGGATATATGTTGTGTAGTTTTTTTGAGATGGAATTACGAAAATGGTAATTTTCTTTTTTTTAATATTATTTTTTGTATGTACGTGGATAGATTGACGTATGCTATGTAGTCATTGTCAGCAGGATGTTTGGTGCATGGTCTTGATCAAACTTAGTAAGAAACTAGTTGTGGATATGAAACATACGTTTTTTTATAAAGTAATGAGATTTTATTTATTTATTTTATTTTTAACTAATTTGTTTTCTGACTGTGAAAATGTCACTGGCGTTTTTATTTTCTTTTAATTTTTATTATTTGTTCTTATTCATAATTTCATGTATTATGACGTTTATTTTTAATTGAAATAGTAATTGGTATTGTTTTTATATTAGAGTTTTGTGTGAAATATGATTATATCACAAATCTGACTGTGAAACGACGGTAGTAGGTTCGACTTCCATTCGGAGGAATGATCTATTTTCATTTCCTATCTCTGGTGATAAGACAAGACGCGGAGCTGAGCACAGTGGCTCGTAAACCGGGCGATGCGTGAAGAATAGAGACTTAACACTTAGTCCCTCTGCCTAACCTGCTATATGCAGGATATAGCGGGAAACTTCTTTGTAACCATTAAAAAGAGTTTTCCCGCTATATTAAAGTAAATTAGAAAAATATCCATATTATTATGATAGTTATAAAATTTTTGTAAAATAAATATATAATTTAATTGTAAATAATTCATTTTAATATTTTATAGTCTTTTATGGTATCAATGTAAGATGAGCTATATGGTTCATTAGAATATTCATATATTTTGTAATATGTTGACGCCTTTAAATTATTTTTTTGTAAATAATAATAATAATAAAACAAAATACTTGTAACATATTATTTATAACTTATCTTTTTATGAAATACTAGCTTCTTCCAGCGCTAGGCTTAGCCAGTATAGTCTAATTTAAATTACTACGGATTGCGACACACACATTCTTATAAACCGCGCTTCAGCGCGGTTTATAAGAATGTGTGTCAAGTTCACTTGATCTTGAGATGCCGTTCTCATGCAGAGATTATAACTTACAAATATAAACGGCATCTCAAGATCGATCTCACTGCGCCTTTACAGGCTCACTAACGATAAAATACTGCAAAAAATAATTTATTTTGATTTAAAAGCATCGATATATTATTTGATAGTTTTTTAAATACAATTTTTTTCTTAGTGTTGTATATAACTGCCAATTGTATAACTTTATATTTGGACATAATTTTTTATTGTATAATTTTTAGATGTATGATAATGACGATGTATTTGTAGTATATAAAAAAAATATTGTTTAATTCATTCGATTTATTGCAACTCGATAGAAAATGTTGTTTTTTATTTCTTTAACAAAGGAAATGGGTTTGACATACCATTTAACAATCCATTTGGAAATTTTAAACATATTTGATAAAGCTCTTTATTTAATTAAATACATTTTCATATATTTTTGGTTCTGAAAATTATTTTGTATCCTATATATGCACTAAGTATAATATTACCGTTTAAAATTTCAATTTTAATTCTTTCTCTTTTTCTCTTGTCTTGTCTTCTTTTTCAATTACACTGAAAAATATCATAATATAATAAAGGCCGTCGTGGGGCAGGAGCATAAGCGTGTGACTACACGCCGCTTGTGGATTCAATTTCCACTCAGGAGAATGAAAAACTTAATATTTTTATCAATATTTTCATTACTTCGCTCTGGGTAACACCGCTCAAAAATCAATGCCTCCAGAATTCGCCGGAAATTGAGGACCAGAAATTGTCTTAAAGGAAAGCTGTTTGTTAACACTAGGCTCCCACGTTCCCTCTGCCTACCTACCTGCTGTGTGTGGGATATAGCATAAAGCTAAAAATAAAAAAAATATATAAATCAATTTTTACAAAATTAAAATATTTTTATTTATTTAGTTTACAAAGCCATATTACCTCATTATACTCGGATTAAACTTTTTTCTTTTTGTCCCAAAATGGCAGAATTTTGTTTAGTTTGGGTTAAATAATAAATTTATTTGTTTGTTAATATTTCTATCCCTTTTAATAATTATTAAATGTAGATAGCAAATTTTTCTGATTCATTCTCATTTCTCAGTAGTTAGAAATTTTTATGTATATATATTGAGCAGTTAGTTAAATATTTTAATATCTCTAACAAATAAGTCTTCCCTTTTCTTCCTAGACAGTGCTAGTAAAGAATAATGGTGTATATAGACTGCGAAACGTGGGTCACGGGTTCTATTCTAGAATAAATAGATGATCTATTAATAGAAGGCATTTCACATTGCACCACAACGCTCGTCGAAAACTTTTAGTTCAAACGTTTTATATGAACGTCGTATCGTATCTAAATAGTTTATTTTTAAAATAATAATTAAATTTGAAGTTTGTCGTAAGATCATAGATTAGTTGTAAATAATTATTTGATAAGCATTTGGAATTGGGTGCTTAGTGTAATTTCTTATCAACATAAATCTTAAATAAAAAGAACTAAAATACTTATAATATATTTTTTTATTTTCCCTGCATTTTGACTAATAATTGAAACAACCTAGCTAAGACACTCCGTCGACCACTTTCTGCTTAACTTCGTAACTAAACACTGCTTTGTTTTGTCAGAACGAGAAAATGCAAATATTTAATTCCCGTATTCAGTATCAAACCAGGTAGAAAATATATACTATACAAAAACCAAGGTTTAATTAATAAAAAACCAAAATAGTACAATATATTTTTAATACATAAATGCATTACATAGCGCAATTTAATCAATAAATTTAAAAATAAACGATCGCAAAATAACATTTGCTTAGGCATGATTTATATTTAACAAGCAGCGTCTAAGCTGTGGGGTGCACCCATCCTGTGGGTATTGGTGAAGCTTCATGACTCGTGTCTACGAACCTATCCCACTCAGACCTGAAAATGATACAAAACAAAAATAAATTTTGCCGCGACTGCCTTCAATTGTTATATTATAGCCTAATTATACAAAATATTTAGATAAATTAGATTATTATGCTATACTTTCCATTGGTTTCATGTAGTCACTAAAATTAACAATATAATAATAAACATTGTATATCTCATACCTAATATTAATAAACTTTGCCACATCCCCATTAAAATCCACCTGTGGATTATTTTTAATGCCAAATAATAACTTCTGCCATTTTGATAGATTCTTAATTGTTAGTTTTTCAATTTCAGTGGTGTTGTCTTTATCTTGGCTTTCTTCTAATTTCTTGCGTAGTTGTTCTTCTTCTATTTCGTATGAAGCTAATTTAAATGTCCAGAGTGATTTGAGTCTTTCTATAAAAAAAAAAACTACAGTAATGCAGTATAGTAGCAAGTTAGGCTGAAGGAACTAGTGATTTTAGGTTCTGACAAAAATGAGAATTATTTTTTACATTTTTTAATTATTATTCTACACTTAAGAAAAATACTTCTTAGAAAACATATACAATTTTATAACTAACTAACTAACAACAAAAAAATGTGCTATGTTAAAATTTTTAAATGTTTTCTAAAGAGTTTAATACTCTAAGGATTATGTTCTGTTCCACCCATTCTTAGAACCTGTTCCAATTTTTCCTGTTGTATTAGAAGGCTAATGCACATAGTTGGTTTTTTTTTTTTTGCTGTGGCACAAGCAAAAACTGTAACCGCAATGGTTGTAGGTTTGATTCCTACTAGGGAACAAACTTGGAATGAATCATTCTGGTACCAGAAACAAAAACAGGAACAGTTAAGTTCACATAGCTGGAACTGTTCTGGAATCATCTATCATTTTACGTCTCACATGTTCCGATTTGAGTGAAATGTAGTAGAAAACTAGTTTTAAGACACTGATCCCTACTCTCCAGCTAATTTTTGACATTGGATGTAGAGTGGCATGGCACAATGCCTAGCTTTTTATAGCACCAAAGCAGGGAAACGAAAATAATCCCCACTCAAAGTCACACCAAAGGCCCTTGTATTATAATTTATTAATTATTATATCAACTAAAAAATATTATTAATGTATGTTATTAACTTACTAAGATTATTAGCAAAAGCCACTGTCTCGTGTTCTTGTACCTGTTGCCCCTTGCCCTTAGCAGTGTTTTGTCGAGCTAGTCTTAATTTAAACAGAGCATCTAATTTCTCCATGCTTTTCTTAGCATCATGTTTTTTACGGAGCACTTCTTTTAATACCATATCTGCTTTATGCTTGGATTCTTGTTCCTATAAATATTTATGCCACATTATTATTTTAGATTTTAGAGGGACCTACGAGTTAAGATAATATGTAACTGAAATGAAAAGTAAAATACAAACCATTTTAGCCCTCTCCAGATTCTCCTTTATCTTCGCCAAATTCTCATTGATTTTCCGAGAGTTCTCCTCTCTTTCCTTCACAATCCTCTTCTTCTCTTCCTTATATTCCAACCTCCGTCTCCTTTGCCTACGGCGTTTAGCAGCACGTCTTGTCAACACTTTTCGATTGATCTCTATAAAAGTTCCGGTGACTCTTTTAATAGTTGAATCTATTACATATTTGTTAGTTTTTATGCTTTCAAGGGCTGATTTCCATTCTTCATCACTGATTAAATTGTTACCGGCAAGCAACTTCTCTTGTGCTTTTATATCTCTTATTGCAGAAACTAAACTGGCCAAACAATATTTAGTTTGGGAGATGCTTCCACAATTTATTTTCAACTTTCGTTTCTTAGATATTTCAACTTGAGACTCAAATGACTTAACAAATTCTTGATCCGATAGCTCTTGGGTCATCGGCGGTGGTGGTGGTGGTGGTGGCATGGGAAGCATATTTTGGAATGTAAAAACGTTAGAAAATATTTGCGACATGATTGTTTAGTATAAAAATATAAATAAAAATAGTTAAACAGATTCTGGTAATTGGATTTCAGCGTCTTTTAATACTTGCTCTGCTGCTATGTAGTCCTCGTTTTCTTTGAGGTCTTGTTCAGTTTCTAGAATGCCTTTTAAGTCTGCAAATGCTTTAGCCAGTCTAAAAAAAATAAAACTTAAATAAGTTTCTCTTAGCTCGACCATATTCAATTGAGAAGTAATATGAGTCACGAATAACTAAGCCACATTTTGTGTAAATTTCAATCAACTCGCATTACAAACAAATATAAAATAAAATTTATCAAATATAACAAAGACTTATTTATTTACACAAAATTCTACGCTACTAGCTAACTACCAAGAACCTAATTACAATTAAGTTTCTGCAAGTATACTATATTAAAACAAGGTAGGGGGTACCTTATGGCTTACTAAAGTTCAATAATGACAATAATATGTTCTCAAAAGTATCGTGAATAACAAAATATGTTTATTTATAATAAAAATCAACAAATAACAGTTAATTTACCGTCGCTGACAGTCAGGGACCATCATCAGCGACTCCTGCAGGACCTCCTCTTGCTTCCTTATGTTATGTTCGTCCTGTCCTTCGTCTTTTATCTTCTGTATTCTATTCTTTTGTTGTTCAGCTTCCTTTTCGTAAACTACTTTCTCTTTGGCAATTCGTTTTACGACGCCGGTTTTAATTTTTATTTGCCGGATGCGCGGATCTGCCATTGTAGGATGCGCGGTTTTACGAAATGAAACAAAAAACAAAGACAACAACAACTGTGGAAACAAAGACAATAATATACTTGACGCTTAGTCTATGGTTGTACGAGCTTTGTTGAGAGCACATTTAATAAATTGATAGTTGACTAAATGAAAAAATGTAAGCAGTTATTGACAAAATAACTTTCAAAATTATTTAAGTCACTATTTTGGTAACATAAGTGTAGAATAATTTATTATTCAAAAGGAAAATATTAATATCGTCTATGCTTTTGATGACCACTAGGGTACACAAAATTAAAAACTTAAATTAATAATTAATATGCAAATGATGAAAATATGGGATCAATACTGCTATAAATTCCGTATTTATTGAAAAATAAATTTCCATAGGACCTATAGTCCTCTAATATACTTACTCGTCTATTTTTCACGCTTTAAAGATA
>JAEBDU010000007.1:241484-264845 GCA_016802625.1 Heliconius numata
GACGTATCTGTCAACAATGACAACGGTTACCACGAGAAAAAATCTTAAAAAAAGTTACCATACGTCAGATGACTTTTGATTTTATACATGTATATTATATTTAAAGCTATATAATATTATACATGTAATCTATAATATTGTTTGTTATAATTTGCATTAAAACAAGAAATTATTTAATGGTGTTTAAATAAATAGTTTTGGAAATATTTTTAATAATATTTTTTTCCTGTCAGACGTGTTGTCTACAGCGCTGTATACCTACATATAGGATACGAGCGAAAAACATAACCCTTCCTTAGCAATCTGTTTAGATAATAATATTACCTTTGCTTAAGGTATACAGCAGAGAAATTATAAAATAGAAACCATTTAGTACCTTAACGAGCAAAGACCTGTATAAATATTCAGTCGAGTACCTACGTACATAATGGCCACTCGTTGTACGATACGGTTTCCTGGATTCCAGACAGGATCATTACTTACTGTTTATGCTAACTTTATTGTGATAAGTAAAAAATATTTAAATTAAACATTGAAAAGATATCTTAATTTTCTTATTGTAAGAGGTTTGTGCTATTTAAATGTTTTATAAACTGTATCCAATATTTGAGTTTATCACATTGATAGCTTTGAATCTTTTATTCTTCAGGTTTTATAAGCATATTTTGTTACTCTTAACTAATTATTTAGCTTTAATATTTTTCTACATGTGTGTCGTGCTACTTTTTTCTTCAAATTTCGACCATTTTACATTACATGTTGTGTGGCATAATCAACTTTTACGTAAAGGTTATCGCAAACATGCCTATAAAAAAACGTTAGGATGAAGATTTGGCAGAGTTTTGGACGAAGCAAAACCACGGCCGGTACAAGGATTTTTGGCAGACATCGAAACTTCAGTCGGTCTCTATCAAACATAGTAACTATTCAAGAAATACCTATTACCAATTTGCAAAATTAAACCACTTCTAAACTGGCTTAACGCTGTATCCCTCATATATCAGGGTGGGCAGAGAGAACCTAGTGCTATTAAGACACTGTTCCCCACTTATCACTGTATTTTTGCTGCAATATTTGTTCAGTGGCGAAACGCAACTCAACCCTTGGTACCAACGCGAAGAAATCGAAATATTAATAAACAATAACTCATTTGTCCGAATGGGAATCGAACTCACAATCTTTCCGTTTACAATCACACGCTTGTGACCCTGAGCCTTACGGCCTGAACATTTCTTACATTACATTACTTAAATTATGATAAAGAAAATAGTAAAACTGCGTGAGCATGACGTCTTGGAGTACCATAATACCTAATGGCCACTCGTTCCGTTCCCCGGAGCCCTAGTCTCGTTAGTGGCCGGGTTACCTGAGATAAAATGCATTATTAATGTAGCCTTTACTTCATAGTTGTACCAAGGCGAGGCTTCCTTTTATATTTGCCAGATATTATGAATTTATACCTACTTTTAGTTAAATGTAGGTTAAATATTTCTATTAACTTATTCTCAATGTTTTTTTTTTCGCTCTGCCACCAAGAGCTATTCAACACGCAATGCCTCGAAAAAAGTGAGGAACGGAGTGTCTTAATTGGTTCCCTCCGCCGCTTGCTATAGGAGGTTAAATATTTCTATCAATATATCCTTTTCAATATTCATTTTTTCGCTATGGCAACAAGAGCCATTTAATACACAATGCCTCAAAAAATTCGGCGCAAAGTGGGGAATGGAGTATCTTAATACTAGGTCCTTCACCGTCCAGGTCCTAACCCGCTATATGCGGGATTCACCGTGAAATAAATTGTGCGATTCTTACAAATCAATTTGAACTCACAACTACCACGTATAATTAAAAACATTCACACTGCGTCACTATAGCGTCTTTTCAACTATAAGCATTAAATCTAGCTTTAGTTAGACGCCACCGCGCGACCCTGACCGCCGCTTGGCTTGGAGTCTCATGAAACTTCCCAATTGACATAATAAGACCGCGCATTATGTATGGCTGTAAATGAACAACAAATGCTTTGTGCTATTAACTTTTTGATTTAGCGTTCCCTAGCTTTTAAATATGATAGAAATTGTAATGTAAACTTGATGGTTGTGGGTTCGATTTGCGTTGGGGGAATGAGTTATTTCCTTTTCCTCGCACTGGTAACTAAATACAGTGCGACGTTAAGTTGCGCCAGGGTGTACGGTATATTTCGAGATTCGGAAGGTGCGTGGGCTGCGGACTATCCTGAAATTAGGGTTCCTCTGCCTACACACAACTAATAAATTTATATGGCTATGTGAAACTGAAAAGGACCAAACAGTCTTGAAAAGACACCTACTATATAAGTTTATATAAATTTCTGGAGGATTTATATTTACAACAAAAATATTTTTACATTTTGAATAGACATAGTGTGCTTTTGAATCTAGACAATAAAATATGCTATTAATACGAAAAAAGTTTTGAGTTCTAGCTTTCGAAGCTGTGCTTTTTGGCAATAAACTATGTTTTCAGATTGATAGCGACTTACACGAGTTCTCTAACAAAAGTCAAACAAAGTTTAATATATACGGAATATGATATATACGGAACCGTCTTTTATATAAAATGGTCACACATTCGACAGTTTTTAAGTAAGAAATGCAGTAAATGGGCAAAGCAATTTACTGCAGCAATCACCGCAATATATGAACAATATTATATAATGCGGCTTTTACTGTATTATACGAGTGTATTCACTAAAAATAGAACACTTAATTCGTATGTTGATTTCATAATAAATATTTTCTTTATTAAGACAAATCAACAGTGGCTTAATTGGGAGTGACTATGTACTTAGCACTAGGTTCCCTAAGCCTACCCTGCTATATGCGGAATACATCATGTAGCTGAAAATAATAACATTTATATGGAAATTCTGTTGAGAATATACTTCAAAAAATACTTAAAAAAACTATTCCTTAAAAATGTTCATGGAAAGTTTCAAATTTCAATATATGCTGACCTTTTGCATCGGTGCTCTTTCACTTTAACCTTTGACTATGCCATTTCGTGAATATACCGGCATTTGGATATACTTGTATATATTATATACATTTCAAGAAATTTATTTTCTTTTAAGAACATTTGATTAATATAATTAACAATTATTATTCAATTATAAGGCCATCGTTGTAGTATGTTAGTAGAATGTTGATTTATCATCCCCACTTGAAAAAAGAGTTATTTTTGTTTTCTCATGTTTGTAACGAGGCGAAGCGCGGCGTTGAGTTTCGCCACTCAACACTCAATACCTCTAGAATTTGGCGGAAAACAGGGAAGGAAGGAACGGAGTGTCTCGACACTAGGTTCCCAGCTACTTCCAGTCTATCCTGCTATGTGTGGGATACAACTTGAAACCAAAATTCACAAAATTTAACTTCTAATAAAATGTATTTGTACTCGAGTAAAGCTATATCAAGCCGCTAAAAAAATATTGCTTTTTTATATTCTCCATATCATATACCATCCATTGTGCTATGTAAATAGAATACATTTATTTTAAAAGTAGGTTAACGCGAGTGCAAATAGTCAGCGAGAATTAGCAATAAAAGTCGTAAAAATGAACTTATTTTCGTCCCTTTAGTAGAATATTTTATGTGGTAATACTTTTTTGAACATTTACATAATCTTATGGATGCTGAAAGTTCGTGTTCAGATTCTAAATGAATGATCTAAGGCCTGTCATCATTTAATTTTTTTTTTCAGCTTCACGCTGCATCCCGCATATAGCTGGGTGAAGGGAAATTAGTGTTAAGACACTCCGTTTTCCTCTTTCCATCGAATTTTTGAGATATTGCGTATTGTGGCGGAATTCAACGCCGCGCTGTACTGAAGAAATGAAAATATGAATAATAATTCATTTTCCCGAGTGTGAATGTAGACAAAAAACTATCGCGTTTACAACAGCCTGAAAATGAATTCAAATTTCTCTGTTCCTTTGCCTACCCTGCTATATAATATGACACACCGTGTAAAATTAAAAGCTACCTAAATTGTGGGTACTATAATATAGGTAGCTATTATATTATAATTACAGACAACCTAACTTCAGCTGTTTCTCGTCAATCGTACATGCTGTTTGGAATTTTTTCCCAATCTTCAAACCACAAATTCTAAATCAACGCTTCACATCAGGTAGATCTTTCCACCCAATTTCGAAGGAACGTCTTCTAAAGGTTGTCTGGTCACCATGCCGACGAAAACGACTGACTAATTAATTCTTCTGAGTAGCTGAGTAGCTTCTGCAGTATGGTAGTCAGATTCTGCGCCTCCAAGCAACACTTTTGTTTGTATTTAGACATTATACAAATAATTAATGTCTTAACACTAGGTTCCCACTGCCTACTTTGCTATAGCCAGGATACTGAAAAAAAAACTTTTAATTTTCTCTTTTACTTCATTTGTTTAGAGTGGAGTGCTTAATGGCAACGTTTTCACATTTTATCGAGAAAATAAATATTTGATCAGCCGTTGAGTGGTTTAAATCTGTTTCCACGTTTCGGGACTGGTCCAATTTATGTCAGTTTACTTGTGAAAGTAACTTGACGAATTAATAAGTCCACTTCGATATTTTAAATCTGGATAAATTAATTTATTTGCCTTTTATTTAGGTTGTCGCGTCGTAGCGTAGCGTGGCTCAGTGATTGATGATTACGCGTCAGACAGAAAACGTGTCGGTTGTTGGGGGTTCGATTTTCACTCAAGGAAAAAAATAAACTAAATTGAAGCACCAAATTCAGATATAAAGAACGTGTGAAAACAGGGCTATTTGTTTTTATTTCATGTTTTATTTGTAACCTTTGAGAAAAAAATAAAAGAAATATAATATATATATATATCTCAATAACCATTGAAGATTGTATTGTCACAATTTTACATTCAAGCCGTCCCTTGAGTGTGATTTAAGCACAAGACTATACTTGTTTCAGTTTCGTGGCATCCATAAATGTTATTATTTTTTCTTTTTAGTATCTTTCGCATTTAAAATTCGTTTTCTTGCTCTGGTAAAAGGCAATGCGCGGCGATGAGTTCCACCACTGAACACGCTTTGCCTCGAGAACTCGGCGGAAAGTGTAAACGGCAGTGTCTTGATGCGAAAGGAGTGATTCGAAATTCTTAGGTTCCCTCTGCCTACCCTATACGAATACAGCGTGAAGCTAAAAAATAAAAAAATATGTATATTAAAATAATACCAAAAAAGCTAAAATTAAAGTTTTAATAACCTAATAAAACTTAAAAATACAACAAAAGACGTTAATAAGGCTAGGTTGACTTGTCATTGTTTACATTTCACAAAGAGCTGGCCCCAATACGCCGAATGAATAGTCATCCAAGGCATAATGGTATGAAAGGACGTACGAGACATATTAGATTACTAGCGGCCCGCCTGCGGCTTCGCCCGCTTTAATTTTTCCGATTATTTGTTTATTATTATTTAAGTATATTTAGGAAAATTAATTGGATAGCTTAATGCCTATTGTAATTTAATTTGGTTTTGCACAAAAGTTATTGCAGATATTTAATAGAAAAATGTTTGGTTATTTCATATCTATTATAGAGGTAAGTACTCGCGTACTTAAAATGTGGCTTTGCCCGCATAAATCCCAATCCCGTAAGAATTCCGGGATAAAAAAGAATATACATAACTTTCTTTATATTCCAATGAAAGTACCATACAAATTGGTACAGTTATTTCGGAGATTAGCCCAAACAAACAGACACACAAAAAAATTAAAAACCGTTGGTTCGTGTCTAACATATCGTGTTAATAAGCTATATGAAAACCGACACAGACGGACACTTCAATTTCATTTATATGTACAGATAGCCGCCTACATTTGAGGCTGGTTTTTGAACAAAGCCAAAGTTCTACTGTGAACGTGAATTCTATTTGAATATCATTTGTATGAATCGTTTAATATTTGAATTTTCATATTGCAGAATTGGTTGGAGTTTTTTTAGGTATGAAATGTTAGGTTTTTGGACTTAAATAAATAAATGGACATAAGGTAATACTTATTTACCATAAATGTGCGTTACATTTATTATTTCATATAAGAATTTCATTTATCATTGCATTTTAGAATATTTTGAATTTGAATTTGTTGGTAAAAATACGCACCTGTAGCTCCTGTGGTGTTAAACGAGGTCGTGGGCGGCGGTGATCACTTACCACCAGGTGACCCGTCTCTGTCTATCTTGGTTTCCATGCCATCAAATAAAAAAATTACGACGTTTGCAAATACAATTTTTTCAGGACAAACAAGAATTATGAAAATTTCCTAAGGCCTTGTCGACTTAAGTCTGTAATGTGAATAAAAACAAAATTTCTTCACATAAATCTTTACTTAACAGTAAGCTGTAATGTTTTATTTTGCGAAACCCGTACTAAACTACGGTAAGTCAACGACCTCTTCAGTAAAGAGGTCACCTCGCTCGCATACTGTGTGGACTTTTTGTGCTTTAATGATATTATATGATAAATGGAAAATGTGAGTTTTGTAGGCTGAGGTATATACGCATTCTGCCTTTCAATTTATATATTTTAAAAGTAATCTGTGCTAGAAGTCTTGTGTAGTGCTGTATACTGTGGTTAAATATTAGGTAGTAACTGTATGAACGAAAATGAAATATAATTCACTTAAAATATATGAATATTTTAGTTGGTTGGGTATTAATGTCACCAATGTATTCAGAGACGTATAAATATAATTTAGATAGTTTTTAAGGGTTCCATTCCTAAAAAGAAAAAAATGAATTGACTGTCGTTCAAGTGATCTTATAAGGGTTACATTAAGTTGTTAAATTAGGGTTAACTTGTTTAGCCACAATATAGGTTACTTCCTGTGTATCTACAATTATAAATATGATATGAAATAAAAATTTAGAATATAATTTTTTTTCGTATATTATATTTGTAGTCATTTTATTTAAAATAAGTGCATACGCCCGTAACCATAAACGGTAAATTGTTAACCTTTTATAAGTAACGTTCCCGTTGACCTACAATTAAGACATTTGTACGGACGAGAGAGAACTCAGTGGTAGGGACCGACTCACACTTGACCTTGTCTTTCTTTCTCAATTTAAAGCTTTTGTCTATTGAACTGTACCACGACATTGTAATAAAAACTTTAATCACAACTGATATATGTATTCTATATAAACTTTGTCAAAATATAAAATGTTAAATAATTATATTCTTGTACCGAAGTTGGCTTTGGAAATAAAAAATTTGGCTCAGCATCGGTCAGTGACTGGAAGCAAGCCAGTTCAAGAAGTAAGATATAAGTAATTCTGCTGACATTTCAAGTCCCATACAAAGTAGAGCGACTCTCATACTAATACTTTTTGAAAATTTTTTTTTTATAATAACATTTATTTTGTATGTTTCGTGTCGAGGCCGTTCTGGCGTTGTGGGAGAGCCTTTGACTGTAGATGCCATGATTGTGCTTATGGGGTCGATTCCAATCGGGGGATGCTATTATTTAAATTATTTTCATTAACCAACTCTGGTAGATTAAGCGTGTCATTGAGTTCCGCCAGTCAATACGTAATATTTCGAAAATTTGACTAGGGGAATGGAGTCTCTTTACACTAGGTTTCCTCTGCCTATCCTTCTACCAATGACGTAGTTACAGCGTGTCTCTGGACGAATAAGGGATTGAATTTAATTGATTAATTTTTTATTTGATTTATAGTTTCACGCTGTATCCCGCACATAGCAGGGTAGATAAAAGGAACCCGGGAAAATAACATTAAGACACTCCGTTCCCATAAACACACTTTCCGCCAAATTCAAGAGGCATTGTGTTTTGACCGCCGGAACCCAACCCCACGCTTTGCCTCGTTACCAGAGCGACGAAATTAAAATATAAAATATTTCCCTCCCCCGAGTGGGAATTGAACCCGCGACCCCACACATAACGTAATCTAGATCCCATTAAAATTTCTAAAACCAAACGAGATAAACAATTAAG
Source organism: Heliconius numata (assembly GCA_016802625.1). NCBI lineage: Eukaryota > Metazoa > Arthropoda > Insecta > Lepidoptera > Nymphalidae > Heliconius > Heliconius numata. Next base: position 249,497 of record JAEBDU010000007.1, read on the forward strand.
CAAAGACTCCCCAATAATCAAGTCCATATTGAATATTCATGATGGTTGAAAAATTCGGACAAATATTTGTATTGAAGCCATAATTGCTTCATTCCGCGAACCAGTATCCAGGACACTGCGGTACACTACGGCTACGGCGAGAGCTGGCGGTCGGCCAAAGGATTGACATTGCTATATGAAATGGTACGCTGGGAACCTATGTGAGGTTAACTAGGTGAATTTATATTGATAATGGTCATTTGGATTGATAATAACGACCTTTTTAAAGTTTTTTTGTTATTTCTTAAGTAATTTCTATACTTTAGGAAGTCATAGTGCAGCAGTACAACGTCTAACAGTAAAATCAAAATATTCTTTATTCAATTACAAGCATTTTTAAATCATCAAGTTACATAGAAATGTCAGTAGTGTCAGTCCAACAGGAATCTACCACCAGTTCTGAAGGCAGTTCTGCGACGGAAAAACGCGACAGTTATCGTTTCGATTCCCATTTGGGGGGGTGGTTTTATTAGTCCGTTTCCCAATATTTTATCTATCTTAATGACGAAGGAAGGAACTATATTGCAGTATTTTAAAACCAGCAGAAAGAAGAAAGAAAAAAATACAAGTAAAAGTACATCAAAAATTGTATTTGAAATGATTGTTAATTTTCTAGTTATTTCTTTTACTTTCACACTTACTTGGCTTTAGAAAGAAAATATTGACAACAAATAAGAAACCACTGTATCACTTTGTAGCGTTGCTCCCAACTTTATGACACATTAAATGAAGTAAACAGGATCGAAGAAGGAACAACGTTTTTATTGCAAGACGAGAATCGCGTAAAAATCTAGAAATTTATTTCGTTTTCACAAACTGACCTATAAATATTGGATGACAAGTAACTGCGGGTGTATTTGCAATTTAAATTGTTTGTTTTGTATTTCTGAATTTTATTGGAGTAATAAATGATGAGGCCAGTTGTGGCGCAGGGGCACGAACGTGTGACTGTAACCGTGACCCATAACCTGTGGGTTCAATTCCCACCTGAGGTTATTAAATATTTTCATTTCCTCGCTCAGGTATTTTCATTTGCTCGCTCAGGTAGGCAAAGCGTGGCATTGAGTTCCGCCACTCATCATGCAATACCTCGCAGTGGTAAACGGAAGTGCCTTATTGAGAACGGAGTCTCTAATAAAGTCCCCAAGAGGGAATCGACTGCATCGGCTTCATTTCTTTTTAATATTATTGTATTTTATAGGCCACTCACGCAATGTTGTCAAATTCTCCAGAAATTGAGAACGGAACTGTCTAAGTGGGAACGAAGTGACAATAACACTAGGTTCTCGGGTCCCCTAACCTAGATAATCTTTATGTATCTAGTATACTCAATAGAAATACAATTTCATACAATTACTAATCCATCATATCTTCAAGATGTAGTATAGCATATAAGATACTATCTTATATGGCACAGTGTACTTATGTGGCATATAGCAATCTGGGCTCTTCCAGCCGCGGGCGTAGTTAGGCGCGCTCTGGTTCCTTCAATTTTCTGATTGGATGGACTGCTAGCATCGTAGAATGTCAAAAGGTTTCCACATTTTATACTATATATGAAGAATATAAAGATATAAATCTTTCATCGGATAGATGAAATCTTATTTATTTATATGGAAATTTTATTAAATATCACTTATATTTTGTTTTGTTTTGAGGTCTTAGTAGCGCAGCGGTAGAGCGTTTGATCGTAAACGCGACCGTAGTGGTTTCGATTCCCATTTGGGGTACAGAATTATTTTCATTTCTTCACTATTTTAACAAGACAAAGTGCAGCGTTGAGTTCCGAGTTGGAAATTTTTAATAAATAATATCAATATGAACATTAGCTACGGGCCTCGCGCCATCTTCTGAATGTGAATGAAAATGTGAACCCATAAATATTATTATTCAAGCAGCGACTTACAAAGTTGCATTATAAAATATTTATTTCTTAAAGAAAACTTAACTAAGAGTGGAAAATAAATGGAGCATAAAAATACACGGCTTAATAGCACCGGATATTAGGATAGTATCGCGAGATTGGTACAAGCCTGCTTTGAATATATAATGTTTGTTGAAAGGCACTATGGAGGGAACGGTATATGACCTACTCGAGGATTAACTCACATGAAGGGATATTTCGTGGTATGGATTTTTCTTTATTTATTAGATAAATTGTGAGGGTAGCTTTTTTTCAAACTTTTCATCCAATTTAGAATCTAAAAATGTATGTGTTTTTGTTTCTTTTTAATAATCATAGCTGCGCTACACAAAACATAACGTTCGATGAACAAATTGACCATCGTAGGCCATTTTCAATTAAAAAATATGTCAAATGTTGCTAAATCTTTTTTATATTACAGAAGTTCGTATAGAGGTTTTATATAAAAGTTCCAATCGTCGCGGGTCGGGGGCTCAGTCCGTGTGTGAGCTTAAACATGACGGCTATGGGTTCAATTCCTGCTTGGGGATGGGAATAATTTAATTTCCTTGCTCTAGTAAAAAGTAAAGCGCATTGTAGATTTTGAACGTCTCAAAGTTTGGCGGAAATTGAAAGACTACATATTTAAACACCAGGTTCCTCTGCCTACTATGCTACGCAATGAAAATCGTGAAATTGCAAAGAAATGTTACTTAGGTATATTATCATACAGTTGACTCAGCTGCTACAAGGAACCACCATAGTTTCCACCCTAAGGGCACAATCGATCAATCCCGACCTTGAGGGCAATGACCGGAGAAATGGGTCGCTACGGCTATACGAATTGTTATTTAATATTTACCAGCAATTATGGGGAATATTAGTATAATAAGTTGGACTAAATGGATTAGCTATTGTGGCGAAGTAGAATGGTGTCTAAATGTAGACGCGATGGTTGTGGGGTTCGATGCCTGGTCGGAGGAATAAACGATTTTAGTTTCCCTGCTTAGTGAACAAACTGTGGCGTTGAAATCCACCATTTAACAAGCAGCGTTTCTAAATTAGGCGGGGAAATGAAAATAATATAAAAATAGCCCCGAGTAGATATTGAATCCAAAACACTACTCCAAGGGCCTCAATACCTACTCTACGTTCTTATTATTATCTTATTACATCGAAAATATAATAAATCATATATTAAAATGGAGATATAAGTAATACAGCACTGTCTGATTCCAGCTGATCCCACCCCATGTCCTCCTAAGGGCACGATCGATGTACCCCGACCTTCGGGACAACGACCCTGGAAATAGGCCAACATGGCTGTGATAATACTATTAAATTATCAACTTCATGCTTTTTTTCTAGACTGCCAAGGAAGTGTTATGTTTTTCGCGTGTTATTTATTTATTTATTTATTATTTTATTTACAGAACCAATAAAGAGTTACATAACGACATTCAACCAGAGGAGAATAAAAAGTTATTTCTAAATAGTATTTTTATTAATAACATTACAAAAAAAAAATGAAAATAAAGCAGATTAAATAAAGAATTTAATTGCTGTACGAATTTAACTATTGAAAAAACAAACAAAGACAAACACTTAAAATACCAGATACATTTTTACTGAAATACATCTTTGATTATGTTCTTGAAAATTTCATCTAAATCATCAAAGCAGATTTTCAACTTGACATTGCCTTTTTTTGGACGTTTTACAGCAGCTCGCTTTATGAAGTTTTAACACAAGGTCACTTAAATATAGGTTAAATATTATATAACCATGTATTACAAAGTATTTCTTTTTACAGACCATTTCATATACATTCAATTTTTAAGAACTTAATTTGTACAGGTAATGGCGAATGCACAAAACATCAAGGAAAGAAGCTTAATGTTTTTGTTATTTAATTTATTTTAGCGTCCCGTATGTATCATTTTGTATCCCACACACAGGACAGCAGGCAGATCCCCATTTTTCGCCGAATTTTGGTGGCATTGCGTTCTTCTTTTTCTTGTTCTTCGATATCTGTCCCGTTTACAATCATACGTTTGTAGCCTAGTGCCACGACTGGCCCCAAAATTAAAATATAATCATTTCCCTAACTGAAAATCGAATCTACAGCCATCGCATTTATAGTAGGACCCTATACTAATATAGCTGATATCTCCTTTATTCGGTATATGAGCGCGACGGTTATGGGTTCGATTTTTTCCACGTGTTTTCTAGACTTCTTCCTAGGTTACTTCTACTTTAATGGCTTTTATTCTTCATCCTATATGCGGGATATAAGATGAAGAAAAAAACCCACTCATTTCTAATAGTTTTCCATAGTAACAATTAATATATAAGATAAGCCATCTTTAAGCCTTACCTGTAAATATTAATTTACTGACTGTCTTTAATGTGGCTTCGTTCCTCTGAACGGTGATCGATACCGGAGTTGCTAAGGGCGGTGGAACTTGATAGCGTTGTAGGTTAACTGTAGTTTAACTTGTAGTTTAGATAGAAACTTAGTAATAATACGTTACATACATTGTAAATACGTTAATTGGACTGACTTGAATTTTGATTTATGTACATAACTTTAAATAGGAACATTCTACATTAATTTTGGGGGCAGTTAGACAGCATCTGATTATAAACGTTATAGTAGTGTTTTCTTCATGTTATAGTAGTGTTTTCTTCATGTTTGTTTCTGAATATATCAGGGTTGGCAGAGGGTACCTGGAAACCTGTTAAGATAATCCGCTTTGCCGAATTCTCAGGATATAGCATGTTGAGAGACGAAACTAAACGCCGCGCTTTGCCTCGTTAATCCAGCGAGGCAATGAAAATAATCAATATTTCATTTCCTTGAATGGGAATCGACCCCACAACCTATCGCGTTTAAAGTCTCACACCACGACGTCTGGCCCCAAAAAATCATTACGTAAATTTATATTTAATATTTCTACCCTCACCGCAAAACTAATTAAACGAAAATATTAAATAACTTCAGGTTTAGAGTTCTACGGTTATATTTTTAGTGTAACCGAGCTCAAGACTTCTTTTGTTATAGCCTTATAGTCAGCTTACTCTTTTGAAATTAATAGGGGGCTTGAAATTGTTAAGAACAAGTACTTTATTGTATGGAAAATTTGTGAAAACATAATTTTTACGTTAAAATTTCACACCAGTCAGTTTTGGTTGATTTATGGTGTTAAAATTATTGTTATATGGATTGAAATTTGCTTTCAAAGAAATTTATTTATTATAAAATCTTTACTATAAAATGTCTAAAATGTTATGTGCAAAATTTTCGAAACGTTATGTGTTGAGTGGGGGGAGGAGGACGGGGGGTGAGGAAACATAATAGTTAATTAACCCGAATGTATTAAAATCGTATCTATTGATTATTCAAATTTCAGGATATTCCGAAATCCTATATTCAATCGCTTCCTAAATCTAACTGACAGTGACAGATAACGCCGCCCACATACGAGTTTGTGGCATTGCCGTAGAAAGCATTGCAGTTGAAAATTGGAATAATTATTTTAGCTTCACGCTTTAGCTCGTATAGCAGCGTAGACAGAGGGAACCTGAAAATCTAGTGTTAAGACACATCAAGGAGTCATTGAGAGTTGACTGGCGGAACTCAACGCTATACTAATCTTATTTTTTTTCCGTACCTTATTTTTTGTTAATAAATTTTTTTCAATGAAGTAAAATGAATTTTGTGATTTTAAATATTTTGTTATCTTGAGTAAATTTTATATTCTATTATAAGATTCTAAAATAAATAAGAATAGCTTCGCTATAATAAAAAGTTTCCCATATAAATATATATTTGTATCATTTATTCACAATTAAAAGAAGAAAAATCCAAGAGTCCTCATACATCCTATATATCTATATGTACCGGCATCCCACCATTAGTGGCGTCACACCACGCCCCGTGCTCCCTGACATTTGGATGACCTCACTCTACCTTTTGTCGACGATGTGGAATTCCTTTATTTATTGTGAGGCTTTTGTTTGAAGATGTCAATGTATTCTATGCTTATAGGCTTATATGTTTATGTCAGATGTTATATTGGCATATATTGGCATTGAAGATATAACCAAGATCATGCGAAAATACTGGAAAACGTGGGAGATCCTTGAAAGTATTATTATTAGTAGAGTCCATTTCTCACTCGAGGAAAATAATATTTATTTTCATTTCCTTACGTCGCGTCGCGTCGTTTTGAAAATTAAGCGGAATACGGTGGAACAGAGAACAGAACTGTTATATTGGGGATACAGCGTGAAGTTATAAAAAACAGTAAGAACTCAGCAGAAGAAAGAGGTTTGCAGTGACTGCCCCACAAGACACAGAAAAAAAAACTAAAAAAACAAATAAAATTAAAATATTTAAAAAATGTTGACCATAGAATGTCAAGAACGGTTTGCCCTTTATTTTTGAGCAAAACCAATGGATCCAAAAAAACTTAAGTTAGCTTACTTTTTAAAGTTATTATGTTATTCCGCACTGCGCTCGCCACTCTAATATAGCTGATCGACATGAGAATATCTTCATTTAAATACCGTCGTTCGTTTCCACCTTCTTAGATGCTATACTAAAACAACGGTATTCGATCAATACTGTAGTTCACTTTAATGGGTTAGTTTTATGGTAATATAAACATAGCACATTGCTTTTCATGTTGTAAGTGGCTGCACGCGATGGATAGGGGTTCGAATTCTGGTAAAAAGTTTTTTGTATTTAGATTATACGCCATTTTTTATGTTTTGGTAGACCAAATTGCCTTTGCTTGTCCTTCTGTATGGGAAAAAGTTTTAAAGCTTCATGCTTTTACGCACAATAAAAATAACAATAACTTAGGTTCATCGCATACATTTTCTTTATTGGCTTAAATCTCTTATTTTGAAGAAGTAATTTATTCTATTAATTACTAGTAGTGTTTCTAGAATTTTCCAAAAACATAGTTTTAGCAAACACTTCAACTGGTTCATCCATCAAGTGTATCGTTTGTCTTCATTATCATTTATCAAGGCTCGTTCCGTTTAGGAGTGAGGATAAATAGGATAGTTTTTGTTTTACTTAATCTTTTTATTCTCACGCATTATTTAATTGAGGTCATCGCGTAGTGTGACAGCCAGGTAGTTGTGGGTTCGATGTCCATTCATTCGGAGGAGTGAAGTATTTTCATTAACCTGCTGAGGCAACATTCAGTGTCTCGTATTGGGAAACGGAAAAGTGGAGAATGGAGTGCCTTTACACCACGTTATTTCTGCCTGAATACCTTACCTCCTCTATGAAAAAAAATAATTTTTCAAATTATATAAAAAATCCAATATATTTATATTTTTCGTCCTAAACATGGCTATATAAATCACGTTTTCAAGTGACATGTAAATTATATTCGCGGAGCTGTCCTTGTGCTGTCGGAGAGGTTTCAGCTTCACGAAATTTCAAAGGAAATATTCTCCAACGTAGCTTCTTTGTAAAGGAACTGCGTTGTGACGTGAAGGTCTCTAATATATTTAGTTTTTATTGTGCCGTATGGAGTATTAAGGCCATCGCCGTACAATGGGACTCTGTGTAATAATAAACGCGTCGCGGGTTCGGTTCTCGCTCGGGGGAAGGAATTATTTTAATTTCATGGCTTTGGTAATAAGATAAAGTGCAGCATTCACAATGCACACAATATCTCGAAAATTGGGCGGAGCGTGGGTCATATGCTTATGCTTTTCTGCTCATTTAGAGATGTGGTGGGTCCCCATATGAATAAAGAATTTTTAAAAAATACCTCGATTGGATTAAATTTCATAAGAAAATATTTATGCGAATAAGATTCGAAGTTACTAATAATCTTGTTCAACTTATTAGAGGCCAATCCTGGCACAACTGCACAAGCGTGACTGTAATGACAAACACCACTCAACAATGCCTTCAGAAATCGCCAGAAAACGGAGAACGGAGTGTCTTAACACTAGGTTTCCCCTGACTACCCTGTTGTGTGCGGGATAGAGCGTGAAGCTGACAAAAAATCTATTATGTAAAGATATTTATAAACGTTAATATATGTATGTAAATTTGAGTGCTAATTGCTCTAGCTCGTTTCCACAAGAAAGGTTTTCTAGCTGTGAAGTGTTCTTGCGGTATCAAATAACAATTTGCGTCGGTCTCACCGCTCGTGCTCGTGCCTCACTCCTCCTCCGCTAATAGAGGAACGACGACGGGAACCTATATAGAATATGCTGATAAATCTTTGACATCTTATCTTTCACAAGGTTATCTTGACATATTAGCTCGCTATTAGGTTTTTGTTTTTTAATTGTTCACCATCTTGTGTAATATGTATATTAAGATTTTTTTTTTCAATTTATTCCGCAAATTATTCCACCGTATTATTTTTATTTATTCCACCGTATTCCACAAATAGTAGACGAGGTAGGGGTAACCTGGGAATCTGCATTAGGTGCAGAGAAAGCTAGGTAAGACACAATATTAACGACTTTCCGCCGAATTTTTGATGTAAGTAGATTAAAAGTGCCATAGTTAAACAGTAACCAATGTTTGACAGTACACGCAACGATTCTAGGTTCGATTCCAACTCGGGAAGATTATCATAGCTTAATGATCGTTATTACCATTTTCTTAAACCAAGACGTGGCGTTGTTCCCGCATATCAAAGAGGCTGAATGTAGTTTCTTCAAACGAGATTATCTTGTCTGTTCAAAATGTAAAGAAATAATATTATATTGTTACCTAACTCGTTTAAAAAAAGGGTAGATATAAGTAAAAAAACTATAAAAACAATGGAATTGCGTCAATCAATCAATTGTTTCGATTTCTAACAGTATTATTATTCTATATACGTATATACAAGGGAAACGGAATGGCTTATATATAATGCCTACTAACGTTTATCGACAGTCCATCATAAAACCTCCTTGATAACACAAGAATGAGAATTCCCACGGCGCTCGAATTTCGTAGCTGACATTCTTGTCACTAGCAGCTTCAACCGAAAATATGAAATATACATTCTGTGTATTTATGAAGATTTTTTTAGCTTTACGCTCGCACATAGTAGGGTAGGCTAAGGGAACCTGAGAACCTAGTATTAAGACATTTCGTTAATATTAAAAATTGGCATTGCGTGTAGAGTGAGTTTTTTAAAAAATCCCACAGATAGTTAACTAAATTTTAAGTAAAAAAAATATTAAAAACTTTCACTATGATTTCATAAAAATTGCAAATATGTCAATACCTATGTTACACCCATACAATAAATTGTCTTATTTTTACAAAAAATCTCAAAAAATCCAAACTAAAATGTACTAAAAACCCCTGAACTGGTATCTAAATGTTAACCAAAATAAAACCCCCACAGATTGATCGCGGTCCACGCCTCGCTGCTCGTACGAGTACGGGCGACCTTAGGCCGAAAACAAACAGTTTAATTGGAATTTCTGTGATCGAACAAGCTTAATCTTATTTGGTTCAAAGAATGCAATCAACTTGTTCAATACTCGGGATTGGTCTTTGCGAAATTTTCCTGCTGAATTAATAGATTAATTGTTGTAATATATCGGTTGTAAAGCCAGTCGTGGCGTGTCAGGGGTACAAAGTGACTAAACGATTAATTGTTGTAATACAATTGTTAGTTGTGAGACTAAAAGAAAAGTGTGATTTTAAACGCAAAAGATCGTGGGTTCGATTATATTTTAATTTCCATTTCCTTATCTCTGGTGTAGAGGCAAAGCGCGACATTGAGTTCTGTCACTCAACACGTAATGGCTTCAGAATTCTGCGTATAGTGGAGAATGAAATGTCTTAATCAAATTTAATGAGTGTTTAAACTATGCGATACCAGGCTCCAAGCGTTCCTGAGATAAAAAGCTCTTGACACACAGATAGACAGACAGATAGACGGACGGAAGGACGAATGGACAACAAAATAATCTTATCCAGAGGAAGGAAATGAAAATAAATATAGATAATCGTTCTTTCGAGTGGGAATCGAACCCACAATCATCGCGATTACAATAACACCCTACCACACAGCACCACCATAGGTACTAAAATAATATTTTCAAAATTATAAAAATGCATAATAACCAAAAACAATAAATGACAATTTGTCATAATAGAATTTCACTTTCTCGAAGTAACGGCTCTCGGAGCGCTGCGGTAACGGTCGTGCAAATCTGGCTTTACGACGTCCCCGAGTAGACATAAACTTATATAACACAAACGGAATGGCTTAGTAAAATATCATTTGTTATATTTAAGTTCTTCTCCTTCAATTTTTTTTTCAATTAAAGTTGAAGAAATTTAAGTTAGCGGCCCGTCGTGTTGCGATTTTCACTCGAGGAAATTAAATATTTAATATTTTCATTTCTACGGTCTAGTAACGAGGCATATGGACATTAATCTGAAATAATTTATTTTTATTAATGCAGTGTTGAGTTGTGCCAGTCAACACGCATTGCCTCTAGGATATGGCGGATAGAGGGAGTGTCCTTTATCTACCTTGCTATATGCGGAATACAGCGAGAAGCTAAAAGTAGGATATTGTAAAATGCCTGTCATGATTAAGTTTTTCTCTCTAAAACTATTTTAATAAAAGTTGAAAAAATGTAAGGAAACGAAATAAAGTAAAGGTTGAACTTTTAAGTTAATTTCATAGAACTCTTCCAATTGAATTACGTAATTCTTTTATTCATAAATTGTTTGAACAAAATTATTTTTGAAATTTAAATACATTTTGCTTACATACTTATGCATAATTTACTAAAAAAGTAGATAAACCTTACCAACAACGCTTCTTATATAAAAATTAGGATAAATATACATATCACTGATCTGGAGAAACAATGTCGTTTTAAATATTTTTTACTTTTTAAATATTGCGGGAAGCGCAATCAAAATTACTAATTAGTATATGGTCTTTCCGAATACATTGAAATTTTAATTATCATACATTAATTTAATTGACATATTTTTTAAAAGATCCACTTACGTCATTGTTGCACCAAATAAACGATATGTAAACTTTATCTAATACATTTAAAAGTAGGTATCTGCTAAGCTGCTTGTAAATAATATATGATAGGCATGCACGTTCTGATGCAGAACAAAGCAAGGCTCCGCGGGTGTGTCGGGGGTGTCGGGGTACCGCTGGCCGCCCGCCACCGCCGTCACCTCACCTCAATTGTATAACTATTCAACTATAAATTAACTACACTTGAAAAGGTTAAATATGGATAGCAATACTTAATTTTTTTTTTTAGAATACTAAAAAGTGTGACTTAGTACCAGACTTAACACCCGAGGAAATCAAATATTTAATATTTTTTGCCGCACTTTTGCCGTATTTCATACTAATATAATATTTTTTTAACTTCTCACTGTATCTTGTAAATAGCAGAACAGAGAGATCTATTGCTAATACACTCCGTTCCTCACGCACCGCCAAATTTACAGAGCATTCCGTGTTACCAGAGCGAGAAAATGAAAGTAACTCTTCTTTTGAATAATGGTAATCGAACTCACGGCCCTCATGCCAGTCAGTAAGTGTTAGCAATATTGCTTTATTTCGCTAACATAAATTAAAGCTAACTTGACGGACCTGGTGTAATCAGAGGACCTCAGTTGTGACACATATTAGACATGTGTTTATGTCAGACGTATTTAATAAGAGAAATTCATTAAATGATTATATTCTGTACTATGCCAATATATTATATTATTTAATATATTTTTTGTTGTTACCCGCAGGTAGTAGGGTAGGCAGAGGGAACCTGGGAATTTAGTTTTAAGACACTCCGTTCTTATTACGATACTTTCGTTAGTCGAGTGATGATCGAAATGGTTTAAAACTATATTAAAAAAAATTTCTATCAATATGCGTAAAGGTATAGGAAATATTTTTTTTGTGTTTTATAAATGCTTTGTTGGACTGAAAATAAATACTCACGAGGATATCAAATATTTTAAATCAATAATATAAAGTAAATAAAAAATTCAAGTGGCGAGGCGAATATGTCTTATTTAAGCCATCATGTGAATTTCGTAGCTCCAGTCTACGCCGTAGCATTCTAGAACGACGAACACACTACAATATATTTAATTTCACATAATTTTCACAGTATGTGTTGTAAGGAGGAGAGTTAAAATAAATAATAGATTTAAATCTAATCTAATGTATTAATAGATAAAAAAAGTTTTATCAAAATCCGTGCAGTATAGTTACTGTATAGAATTACGAAATAAATAATTAAGAGACGGGCCTTTACTATGAATGTTGCAATATTATAGGCAGTAAGGGCCCAGAATAATTAAAAGAAAATCTTCAAGTAAAAAGTTTCTTATATAAACTTAAATAATATGAAAATATTTATTTCACAGAAATATCAAATATCTTAAGACAGAACGTAAACTTTTAATGGGCTTAGAAATAAGCTCGGAAAGTTTCTCATTTTGAACTTAATGCATGGCGTTGTTGGAGATGATATCATTATAGGTATGGGTTTGATTCCACCTTGGGTATATTAAATATTTCTATTTTCTTGACCTCATGAGCTAAAATAATTTTCCGTAAATTTCCGTTCAAACCCTCAACAAGACTATCACTATCTTGATATGCATATCTTCTAAAATAGTATTTATTATTATCAGTATTTCCTAGATTGGTAAAAAAGTGCAAAATTCATGAATGTGAAGAATAGCTCGCATATAGTAAAGTAAGCATAAGGAACCTAGAGTTAAGACACTCCGTTCTACGCAATCTCCGTTTTTACAATCAGACGTTGTGCCACTGTATCAGAACGTTATCTCTATTTATAGTAACTATATTTCGGCAGCATTTCTCAAAGTGGATGGAATATTAAGGTCTTATAACAGAATGCGAACTTTTCTGCGGATCGTTGCTAAAGCCTTGAAGTTTCAATGTAGGATTTGGCTTGAGCTGTGTTTATTTGTTTGAGCCGAGTCAGCACGTTCGTGGGGAAATGTTGTACGTCGGGGGCGGCTGTTGAAAGACTTACCATATTTAATTCTACATACCTTAGTAAATAAAAATATTATAAACAATATTTTCTTAATGTTTTTCTAAAAGAGGTCATCATGGTGCAGCCTGGCAGCATTTTACTGTTAATATGATAGTTGTAGAGTGGATTTTCGTACGGTATAATGAATTGCTTTTATTTCCCCGCTTTGGATCAAAAATAAAATGCAGCGTTGTATTCCAACATTCATCACTCATTGCTCATAAGTCGGGTGGAAACGGAGAACGAAGTATCTTAAAACTAGGTTCTCTTTACATGTCTTGCTTGCTTTATATAACTGAAGCATGAAGCCAAATTCCTAAAATGTCAGCAATTATAAGGCCAGCGTATAATAATTTCAGTCTTCTATAAATTGTCAATAGTTAGTGCAATGCTTGAAAAGATCTGTGGTTGTTTCATCCACTCCTAAACCTTTGTCGTTCCTAAGTTGTCTAAGAGCCTGATCTCGCCCATATAGAAGCTCGTCTGATAGATTTCGGCTAAATGGTTCAAGGGTCACCCGTATCGTCGAACTTTGGTGGTGGTAGATTTGTAGTGCTTACAAGTCCTTATATAAATTTTCGACTGTAGCGAGAATTTCTGGATTGGAATAAGTACTCTGTAAGCTTTGCGCTTTGTTGAAGAGGTAATGGCAATATGAGGTATGTGACTTTGCTAAGACTTTTAAGCTCCTACTACGCGCAATTGCATCCTCAACGTGCACGTAGTACAATTCACACTTATATTTGCACGTCTTATATTACGTCTTATTGGTTTTTTTTATCTTCCGGCTAAGTATCAGATTGTGAAATAGTAGAGTTCATGAAGTTGGCTCATATCAAAAATCTTATTTTAATTTAAACTTTAACATATCTAAATCAAATTATATTTATTCCATACAAATATCAAAACAAAATCGTATAAATAAGAAGCGTAATGAAGACAAATCTATAAAAAGACACATAGTATCAATCCAGGGGCAAGACAACGATAAAATGATCATCAAATCAATGAAAAGATCAAAGACGGAAATCGTTTGTAAATAAACACTCGCCAGTGCTCTAGCTTCCTCTGTCTATCAGCAAATAGAAGTTCTGTCAGTCTGCGGCAGGAAATAACGTAGGATTGCCGATTCGCAATAAGGCCAAAGTTCACGGCTTAGTTTGCGCCGTAGATGGACGCGGACGCCAGGAAAATGACGCTTTTTGTAGTAAATTTTGTATTATTTTGTAGTTTTATTTAGGTTTTGGCATTAGTTTTTTCGTTTGTGGGTGATTTTGTCTACACTTTTAAATTTAGATTTTAAAGAAAAACTAATATATTTATATACGATATGTAAAATTTGCGACACTTCGATATCATCTGAGACTCGAGACCATCTCATTATATTTATGCTACGTCGATTACTACGATATTTGTTTTTGCTGTAAAAATTTTATAACAATGAATATAAGGCAAAGGCGGTTGCTATATAATAATTTTTTATACGTTATTTGATATTTGCGCTTAAAAAGTGGCCTAAAAATAAAAGTTATACTTTTTCCCATGATCAAAAAAAAATTAAGATTCAAGATTTTTAGGATAGGCCATAGGAACTAAAAAATACTTTAAAAAGTGCCGTGTGTACATCAGCCTTATATAATTTCACCCCTAACATATTTTTAACAAGAAGAACCCTTAGAAACTTCCCTAAAATAAAAAATAACCCGCTAGTTCTGTGGCCATACAAGGGTGTTTGATTTGATATGGTGTGGGATCACGCGAGCGGCCAATAGCGACTGCGACCGCCGACATTATATTTAGGTTATTAGGTGCCGTGCTGTAAAATGAGTGCGAAGTTTTACGTAACACCAGTAGTTTTAATATTATTCGTTTTGTTAATTTTAATTATTTAGTTTTCACGCTGTATCCTGCACATAGAAGGTTAGGTAAAAGATTACGATAATCCGTTCCTCACTTTTTATGTTACCAGAGTGTGAAAATCATAATAATTCTTTCCCTGGGGTGGGAATCGAATTCACATCTGTTGCTTTTACATTCAGATGGTGTGCCTCTGTACCATAACGACCTCCAATCTTTCAATTTAATGTTGGTATTGCATACATATTTAAAGCAATTTTTTTAAAGAAAAGTTATAATATACAGGTGTAATATAAAATATTTGACTGGCCAGGATAAATACCTGTGTTTTAAATATTCTTTATATTTATTTAGTTTGTATCAGACATTGACAAAATTGACTAAAAGCAATAAATACATTGTGATAAAACAATAACATACAGAAAGAAAATTATTATTTTAACAAGTTATTTTCTTTGATCTTTGCAAGGAATTACATTCGCTTTAGATGAAAGTGTATCG
>JAEBDU010000007.1:269845-299757 GCA_016802625.1 Heliconius numata
TTTGATCTTTGCAAGGAATTACATTCGCTTTAGATGAAAGTGTATCGAACGTTGTGCTTATTGTTCTAAAGAAAGAAGAATAATTTGGCAGATACATGTCCTTTATGTTTCTGTCAAATTATTCTTCTTTCTGTAGTTTAACATAATATGATGAGATCAGTCGTAACTGGGCAGGGGCAAGAGCGTATGACTGTAAATGCGACAGGTTGTGGGTTCTATTCCCACTTAAGAAAATGAAATATTTAATATTTTCATTTACTTGCTCTGATAAGGAGACAAATATATAAATACAAAGATAGCGTTAATTTAACGTTTTATTTTAACAAATAATATCACAGAAGTAAATAATATCCAGACTATTACCAACTAATCGAAAGGAGAACACACAGTTCAAAATCAATAAAAGTATAAGAACAAAACGCTTCAGTAGCTTAGAGCACTCTTAGAAAATACAATTTTAAAGCAATCTAAGTTCCACGGATGAGGAGACGGAGAAATCTTTTCTCTCTCTCAGAAATCTCTTGGAGGTGTACAACAAATGTTTGACCGGCCCTGTTTACCTTCCATTACGGTATTGCAGGGCTGCTAACTTGCTATTAAGTTAAATTGTTTTTTATCTCTTTCACATCTTTTGTGTTGGAAAGAGACAGATTTCAGTTTTTTCTCCTTTTTTTATTTCCTTTTGTTTTGAAAGATGGCTTCTTGGGTGAAGTAGCTTCAAAATCTTAAGCTTATACGTTACCATACCATTTCAGCTTTACAGATTTACCGTATGAAATATGGTCAACAGAGGAATATTAGTGCCAAGACCCTCTCTCCAGTAACTTATCCAGTTCTAACTTTCGGTCTCACCAAGATAAGAAAAAGAAGTAAATTATTCGTGATTTTTACATATTTTAAAAAAATATTTTAACCCGAATGATAAGTGATAAATCCGGTTAAAGATTTAATATTCAATATATCAAGATTGAACCCACAACCATAGCTAGTATTATTAGATAATGTTTCATTATGCCACGTATGATATGCCTAATAATTCGACATGATCGTAATGTTAGTTGGCATGTGTGCCAAATGGAGGAATGCTATAGTTGTGTTGTTGAATTGTGTAATCCACGGAGGGTTTTGCTTTTACTGTCTTATTCTTGTTTATTATTATGTTTTTATCCATTTTTATTCCGCAAATGGGGTAGACAATGTTTAAGACTTTGTTTAACAAACACCACACAATTTTAAAGACGTTGCGTGTTGAGTGGCGGAACTCAACGCCGCGCTTATTCTCGGAAATGAAATTTATTTTCTCCCGAGTAGAACAACGAAGCCATAACAGTTGTGTTTCCTATTTTGAACTTCTATACCAATATTTTCTTTAACTTTACGCTGTACCCCGCACATAGAGAGGTAGGCAGAAGGAAGTTCGTTTTAAGACATTCCGTTTCCATAAAAACATTTTAATTGCCCACTTTCCGCTGAATTCTGGAAGAATTGCGTTGAGTCTTATATTCTGAAATTATTTTTCCTTTTTCACTTTTATTTCCATCCCTATATTTTACGTACCCCCTTGTATTAGGGGTTGTGGGGGTCAGGCGTGACCGGCGAGCAATGGCGCGCATTATAGGATATCTGCTTACGAATTAGACGTGTGCTTGTATAGACTGATTAATCCTATATGGTTTTATAATTAATCTCTTGTTGTGTTTATACTTCGTGGCCTTTATAGATAGGTGTTTTTCTATATTTTCAAGGGATTTTACGTTTTATTTTAATGATTATTGTTTTAGGTTGTATATTTTTGTATCTTTATTTTTGATATATTTTTGTAGGATATAAAGAATAAGGCTATGTAAGTAATTCAGGTCGATTTTGAGGCATTGGTGGCAGCGGCCCGACGTCTAACAACTATGATTAGAATGAATTATTTTTATTTCTTCACTCTAGTAAGAACTTCGCTCTCGTAAGTATAATGTCACTAAAATTGGGCAAAAAGTGAGAAGTAAGCGTAATAGGTTAAGAAGGAGAAAGGAGAAGAACGAGCCTTAAAGTTAAAATATTCAAATTTAATTTCGTGATTGAAACTTTAAAGTTAACTGTTTTTAGCAAAATGATAAATAATAATTCCAGTAGACCACGCGACCAAAGCCGCAGTAAAAAGCCAGTAAACAAGCAAACGCCAGTTTCAAACTAAATTGATATTGTAGTTTTAATATTTAATTCTATCATATATAAATCGTTCGATCACGAACACTCGTATACATACACCCTGACGCCGGACGCCGGAAGCAGCATTATGTATGCACTATGCATGGGACGCGACGGTTATTGGATTTTGTTTTGAAATGGTTTTATCTAATGGGTTTTTCTACGCGTTCGACGAATAAGTTTATTTTTTTTGGTGTGAATTCAAATTCACCATAAATTATTTAATTATATTCTATGCTAATATTTCTGATATTGGATAGTTTGTATGGCTGAACTTGCTAATCTTAGGAATTCTCTTTATGTTGTGCTTGCTGATCTATCTTGGCCAATTATAATCATTCGTAGAATGTCTCTTTTAATTGATAAAATTGACTATTGACGTAAAAAAATATAATTCTTACAGAACGACGTGGATTAAGAAAATTTGGGTGAAAAAAATGTAATTAGACGGTGAAGGTCGAACTAAAACAGTAATGTTACAGACATTGTCCAAGATTTGTCTCAAAAAAGAAAGTTATTCAGAATCCAACGAAAGTGGAACAGTAATAAGAATTTTTAAATGTACTCGAGAAATTATTATGAAGACAGCTTTTAAAAATTTTTAATTTTGATTACATTCTTTATTACAATAGAGGGCAGAATTGTAATTTTTTGTAATATTACAAAAAATATACTGAATTTAAATTTAAAATAAAAGCTTTCTTCATTTTAATTTTAAGATTATTCTTTGTCCATTTACAATTAATTGCAAGCTTACTACCTATAGTTCGATATAAACTCAGAGAAATAAATTATTTTATTATCCCAGCTCTGAGAAAATAAAACACGGCTTTGAGTTTCGCCGTTTAACGCGCAATATCCCCAATTGGGGCGAAAACTTGATAAGTTTTGCCTGCTAGCCTTCTATGCGGATTTTAAATATACAGGGTGTCCCAGGAGTCAACGATAAAACGAAACCAGGTGATAGACCAAGTCATGACAACTATGAGAAAAATATAAAAAAAAATCTTTGTCGTGTATTTTTCATATTATATTGATTTTAAAAAATATCGGAAAAACCGACACCCTGTGATGATTTTTTAAGTCCTAAGACTACAAATATTACTCTTTCTTCATTTTTTTTCGTTGACTCCTGGGACACCCTGTATATGTATATTTATATATGTATATATTAGCAGAACATCTCATACAATAACCCTTTCATATGATTTAAAGATCACTTCAATATCCCGTGAGATATTGGACTCTCGAGTTTGATTTGGAACCATTTTTTTATGATATCATTAAACTGTCGCTAGGTGTCCTTTATGTAATTAATAAATTAAAAGGTATATCACTTCATACCTCTATTTGTCACCGAACAGAACATGGAACGAGGAAGGAGGAGTTCATTTGTAACGGGCGACTGGTACAGGGAACACTTAGATTTCAATCAATATTAGAAATAGCATAACTTAGTTTAGAGGTTATATATTTATTTTAGCATCATTTATAATGTCTAATTTATTAGTCAAGGCGTACTTTAGCCTTTATATTGTAAACAACTCAAGTAACGTTAATATAAAAAAAAATATCTAAGCGAATGCAAATAGCTCCACGCTATATCTCGCACTACAAGCTACTGTCAAGATACTCTGTTCCCATTAAGATACTTCCGTTTTCCATTTTTCGCCAAATTCTGAACGCATTGCGTGTTCAGTGGCGGAACTCAACACCGCGGTTTGCCTCGTTACTCTGGTACTGGCGACAAAATATTAATATTAAATATTTTATTTCCTCGATTGAGAACCGAATCTATAATATATATGAGATTAGTAAATAAATAATTGTAAAGTTATGGCGAGTGAAGCCGCGAGCGAGTCGTGAGTTATAAATAATATTTACTACCGCAAATATATATTAAATATAACATTAAAAACTAAGTTAAAGATAACAATAAGAAAAATGTTTCCAGTTCAGATCTTCTACTGTGACAGTAAATGAAGCGGGGAAACAATTTCTGAGAGGAAAATGTGCAATTTTCCAACTTCAATATGAAGTAGGAAATTCCAGTGTGAAGACGAGGTGTAAACTCGTGTCGCCATACTTGAAGCGCTTTAGACATGAGTGTTTGGTATTTCGAACATTTCTACTTAACATGGGCATAAATTTGGCCGTACTTTATTTAGGAAATAATATGTGCTGAGGAGGGTTCTGTAATTATAATGATAAATAAGAGCGCGTAAAAGCGTGCGACTGTAGACATAATGGTTGTGCGTTCGATTCCTACTCGGGGAAATGAAATATTTAATATTTTAACTTCTTCACTCTTTAAAAAAAGCGCAGCATTGAGTTCGGTCACTCAATACGCAATGTCTTGAGCGACGGAAAGTAAAAAAGAAAGAAGAAAGACATTGCCCAATGTCTTTCGTCTAAAATCGTAGGGAATATAACTAAATTATTTTCTAACTTTAACCTTCAGAAAATAATTAATTATATTTACTATGGTTTAGGATAAAACATTACAATATTTATACCATTTCCATAAGAAATCCTCGCTCCAAACTACAGATAGTAACGAGAGTGACCGCGGTTACAAGATTAATGGCCGGCATCGCTCACGAACCAGCTGTTAAATGTTTTATTGGCAGCTACCGAATTACTTATGTAATACAAGATATACTGTTTGGTAGTATGGGCCTACTTCGTGGTTGACGTGGGTTCACATCCCATATGGGTTTTTAAGAGCTTCGCCTTATATTTTTTCCGTAATAGAGATCCAATCTATCATTTTCGTTATTCTAATCAAAAGTCATCCTACTGCCTGCCTACCTTGCTATAAGCGCAAGGAAAGCGTTAATTTCAAGAAAAATAATCTTATAATAAGATTTAGAATACTTCTGGACATTAAGAGGCGTAGCAAAAATTTATTTTTAGCTTAATCAAACAAGGGAAACGAAAACTATTATAATTAAATAACATAATATTTTTTTAAAACTATTGGACGTTTTATATATATCTACATATTTTTTTGCATATGAGAAAACAAGTACAATTAATTTAAAAGAATGAATCGCCAGATATCGTACTCTAATATATAACGATAAAGAATATGTAATTAGCACTTGAAGTATTAAACTCGGTCAGCACCAGCACTTTCCGGTGACCTATAAAAATTTAAGTTTCAGAGCATCTTATGCTCTCTGCCCTGAAATGTACGATATTAGTTGCTCAATGTAAATCGTCAATCCTCGTGAACAAAGTTAGTAAATAACTACATTTAACATTTTCATTTTCTCGTTCTGGTAGGGACTCAAAACGCGGCGTTGAATCCCCCATGCATCATGCAATGCCTCGACGACGACGAAAATTCGACGGGTAGTATGGAACAGAGTGTCTTAACACTAGGTTTCCTCTGCCTACCCTAGTATGTGCGGGTTGCAGTGTGAAGTTGATTTTATTTTAGATTTATTTTTAAAGATAAATATTACAAAACAAAATACCGGCGCGTAATAAACAAAAGTTTTCCATAAATCAATAAAACCTGATAATTTAAATGGACGGCGGTCAATTATCCCAGATCCGTTCTGATTTAATCTGGTTTGGATATTACGTTTTTTTCCGCCAAATTTTAATAAGATTTCTTAATATTTCCATCTTAATTTATTCTGAAAATTGTGGAGAAAACGATCAGTGGTGTTGAAGTCTAAATTCTTACTCTTGTAAGCAAAGAAAATTCTTTTAATTTTGTCGCGTGCAACTGAAAAATGTATGCCGGGCCAAGTCAAACTGGTGAACAATTTTAAACTTTTTCCCTGACAGCAGGTTAGGCAGAGAAACTTAGTATTAAGACACTCAGTTACGACAGAGCAAAGAAATAAAAATATAAATATGTCCCTTACTCGAGTGGGTAACGAAACTACAACCTGTCACGTTTACAATCACACACTCTGAAGGCAGAGAACATAATAACTGAACACTACTCTCTCTCCGCCTAATGCCATACTTAAAAAAGTACCAATTTAAAGTACCAATATACCATATACCATACCAGTAGTACTGCACTGCAACATGAACTTTTGGCGACGCGCCGCGCCACCCAGTCTGCCGCTATGCACCTACGTGGGCGGCACTCGGGGAAATAAATGAAAAGCTGATTAACTTGGAAAATATCTTTGGAGTAATTTGAATAAAGTACGTACCTGCTAAGTGGATTCTTTCACGGTCTTTGTCGTGTCAAAGAAGTGTATGTGTTCCATGTAGTTCCTTCTGGAAATTTCATTTTTTTTTTGTATACTAACAATTCGGAAATGAGAATTGTCATTAAAAGTAATATAAGTATTTTTATTGGACCTTCTTTCTTACATCTTACTATAAATATTTCTATTATCATTAAAATATTTATAGTCATTAAAATATTTCTATTTTGTAATATGCCCTATAAATCATATTAATCTTATATTTTCTTAGTCTGTATTCAGGAAAGGGCTTATTATAGATTTATTTTATAGGAAATATGAAGAGATTTTAATAACTTTTTTCACCGCGCTTTGTCTATTGAAGCGTTAAAATGAAAATAAATATAATCATTTCTTCAAATATATATCGAACCCACACTCACCGCGCTTAATCTGACAATGTCCAACACAACGACGGCATTTTCACAAATAATATTGAACGGGCAGTAAATATGGACCGAAGCGTAACTGTCATATTATCCACATAGCTGTAACATGAGTATTTGGCAGAGTGCCGCGCCTCAGTGTCTCTGGCTGCTACTGGATGTATGTAGTGCTAATCACATCTATCTGTAAGTAATTTTACCTTTTTTTAATACTTCCTTCATTTAGGAAGTTCTGGGTTCCTTATAGAAATATATTGTTTTGTTTGACCTGGTGTAGCGGCACACAGTGTGATTGTAAACGCGACTGGTTGTAGATTAGATTTCCATTTGTAGAAATGAAATATTTATTTCCATTTTCCTTGTTCTGATGTCGAGGCGTAGCGCAGCGTTGAGTTCCACCATTCAACATTCAATGCCTCGAGAATTCAGTGGAAAATGGAGAACGGAGTATTTTAACACTAGATTCCATTTACCTATCCTGCTGTGTAGTGGATACAACGTTACGCTAAAAAAAAAAACAAATTGTCTCTCTAATAACAAGACAAACTGCGGCATTGAGTTTCGCCAGTCAACACGCAATGCCTCGACGATTCAGCGGTGTGTAGGGTACACAATATCTAAATTATCTCTGCCTACCCTCCTAAAAAAATATGCGATATAAAGCGCGAAGCTAAAAAAAATATTATCACATGTAGGTACCGTAGAGCGTTTAAATGAACGGCCGTTATCAGTCTTGTTTTGTATTTCGTCGCTTTTACTGATATAACTGAAACCCGTTCGAGCGTGAATTTAACGCTCATACAAAATTCTCGCGACTCATTTTATGGCACAAGTTCAGTTTTTCGTTACCTATTGTTTTACGTCACTTGCTGTAGTTAAATTGCTTTTGCTCGGCATGTTTTGGTAATATTTAACAAAGGAAATAACTTTTATCTAATTTTACTATGAATAAATGCGGCGTTGAGTTACGCCAGTCATAACGTATTTTACGTTAATACTTTCAACATATTTTTTTTAATAAAGTGACTGTTACGGCACAGTTTCTGTATAATTCATATGACTATTTCCATTTCCAACCATTTTGAACGTAGCTTGATTGGCTAGTGCACTCGGATCGTATCCAAATCAAATTTTGCTCTAATTATATAACAGGTCATCCTGGCTCGATGCCACAGACTGACTGTAAACGCGGTGGTTGCGAGTTTGATTCACATTTGGGGGAGTGAATTATTTTCATTTCTTCATTGAGTTCCACTATTTAATATGCAGTGTCTCCAAAAATGGGCGGAAAGTGGGAAACGTCTCTTCTATTTTAGTGTCTTAATATTAGGTTTCCTCTGCCTTCTCTGTTCCCTTTTAAGACGCTGCCGTTCTTCACTTTCCATCGAATTCTTCAGGCATTGCGTGTTGTTACCAGGGCGTGGAAAAGAAAATATTAAAATTTTCATTCCCCAAGTGTGAATTGAACCCTCAACCGTCGCGTAAATTGAAAGTAGAAAACAACAAAAAATAGATACATGTACGTAAAAATACAGTTTTTGTATAAAATGACAAAATCAAACACACAAAGTTTCTAGTAGGTACCGCAGCAACAATTCGAATTGATATGACTATGACGATAGTTAGTACTGGCAGTTACAAAGTTGTGAGCAATTTCCCCAACAAACTCTGGTATGGACTAATAGAGGTTTAATTGTTCTACGGAGGGTAGTTACGATATTTAAACTTTCGAACGGAATATGTATTGACGTAAAAGTAAATTATGAAATGCTAAAATGTTATTTATGTTCTTGTTATGACGTATTGGGATGTAGAAACCAGTTGGTTATTATAAAAATCAATAGAAGGTACAGGCCATCTGATTGTAAATTCGTCGGTTTTAGGTTCGATTTCTATTTGGGGGAATGAATTGTTTTCATTTCTTCACTGTGCCTGGTAGCAAGATAACGCACGGCGTTGATTTCCATATCTTTATTTGCAATATCTCCGAATGGGCGGTACGTAGGGACCGTAGTGTCTTGATGTTAGGTTTTCTCAATCTACCTATAAAAACTTACCTAATATGGGTTTGTTTATGGTAAAGTTAAAATACTATAACGATGTCTTTTCGGAAGATCATTTGTCTTTTTAGTATACTGATTTTTGTTATCAAGTCAGATATGTCAAGAAAATAACACGAATAAAACAATCACTCAACACAAGAGCTATAAAAACTTGAATTCTATTGAAAATGTCTCAAAGTAAGAATTTAAATTTCACATCGAAAGTCGGTTAAAGTACCAACTTTGTTAGTTTAATAGAAGCTGAGATTGTTCCGTAGACGAGACGTTTTCTTTCATAAAGAAAATGTTTCAAGAAAATTCAATATTTTGTGTATGCATAGGCATTCAGAGGCAATCGGTCGAGAGAGGTCCTTTGACTGGCATTATGAGGGTTATTTCTTTAGTTATAGTAGATTGAGCGTATATTAACATTTAAAGTTATAATGGGGCAGGAGAAATTGTTTTAAATAAATATTTTGTAACGCAGAGGTAGGAGCATGTAACTGTGAATGCGAGGGTTGTGGGTTCGATACCCACTCAAGAAAATGAAATATTTCATATTTTCATTTCTTCGCGTTAAGTACCCTCTGCCTACCCTACTATAAAATAGAGCGCAAGTAGCGTAGCATGTTGCAAGTTCTTGAGATTATCGTTTTCAACCAAACAAACTCAGTTTTATAATATAATTGCTTAGATATATTTTGTGTAATTGTCTGTAAAATCATAAATAATTGTAGGTTAAATATAACCTGATAAATATATCAGTCGTGTTCCAACTTAGCACAAGACATATTCATAGTAGCCTTAGCCAAGCTGGATTCTGGTTTCTGCTTCAATCAACTTTGTTTGTACATGAAATTATGTTCTCTCCATCACATAGAGACCTAGATACCGATATAGGATATATTGATGCTAGCTGAAGCTGTAATTTATCATAAAATATGGTGGAATGTCTAAATAACCTAATATTAGACATTAAACAAAAAAAGTAAATATCGACATACTCGCGCCTGTCAATTATCGTTTAATACGATTTCGCTTTGGAATTCAAGAAAATATTGTTTTAATGGATGTTGTTCGTGCCGGAAGCGTTTTTAATGGCCGCATATTTTAGTATATACTGCAGTTAAAATTACTTTCTTTTTCAACTTCAGGACCGTCAGGATGGGAACTTAGTTTAAACATTGATCTCCTCGTTTTTCACTCAGAACTCTCCGCCGCGCATTGTCTTGTTACCAGAGCGAAGAAACAAAAACAGTTTGTTCATTTTCACGGGCTCTTTAATAAGCTGAAGGGAGAGAGAATGTTGTCACTAAATTTAACTTAACTTTTCACATATAAAACAAATATATATTGTATTAGATACATAAATAATATAAATAAAATAATACGTACGAATATAAGTACATACAATATACAATTATAAATGTCTTGAAAATTAGGTCATTCATAATATAATTGAGACCTAAATGTTAAAGGCTTCTAATTTTTAGGCAACCTCGTCTGACCTCTACCCGTCTGGAACATAATCTATTAAGCTCAATTAATTGTATTATTATTGTAGTGTTCAAGCAATATATTAATTGAATTGTGGGAATTGTTTATATATTTTTAATTTAACGCTTTATAAAACTCATAGCAGGGTAGGAAAAGGGAATTTAGGAACCTAGTGTTAGAATACTCCGTTCCCATTAAGGCATTTCCGTTTTCCACTTTCCGTTGAATTCTCGGAGTATTGTGTGTTGAATGGCAATTAAAAATATGAACAATAATAATTAGAACGGGAAATTGAAAATAGTTTAAATAGCATACTCCTTCAAATGACTGAAAATGTATTATTCTAGGTTCCCTCGGACTGCCCTATAAAAATAAAATGTGCCTTCGTGAACTAAAAAAAATAGAACTAATATAAACTGTAATAATGTAGCTGTTTGCGTACAGACCGTCTAGAACATGTTTAAATCGTCTTGAGTGCGAAAATTTCCTGAGGGGAAATGGTAGTTCAATTTGGAAGACATAGCGGATTTTTGCTTATTTTTGTTATATTTATAGCTTATTTGAGGGAACCTGGGAACCTAGTGTAAAGATACTCTTAATTTAAAAAAATCCTATTCTGAAGGTATAGGATGTTTCAGGCAGAACTCAAAGCTGCGCCGATTTTTGTTTATTTAGGTTTTTCAAAATAAAATTATTAAAATTAACGAATTACTCGTAGTATGCTTCAATGTATGTAGCATGTTCAATTTCAACTTGAAAAAATTAAATATATTTAAAATATCTAAAACTACTAGAAAATACAATAAAAATTGTACATATAAATATATAAACGTTTTATTGTAAGATATATGTATATAAGTGAACAACTCTAAAATGAAAGGCATCCTGAATACGTAGACTATTGTCGACTCGGTCGAATATAATATCCTGAATAAGCGCTCCTCGCTATAGAGCCTAGGCTTATTGAATTATAGCTGAGAATTTTCTATGGATAGAATAGAAATGGCTTTAACAATGCCTATCAAATCTTATACCTATATGATTCTATTATTACCAGTATTCTAGAGTAAAAGTGGTTTATTATTTTGTTATGTTTTATATGGAAAACAATTTGATAGAATATTTTTATTATTTTATACGTAATCAAAGAAAATATAGTAATATACTACATAATTTTATTTTATATACATTAATATACGAGACCAGTCATAGCGCAGAGGCTCAAAGTATGATAATTCATTGTCTCACGTGGGAATCGAACCTACAACCATCGCTCTGCTCTACCACAGCCTCAAAGTCAGATTTAATAATTAATACTAAACATTAATAGTAACAATTCTATCGTCCATATCCTACACCACACAACAAGCCATCTGACACTTAGGTGTTTTATAAAAGGGAACGCTCAAGTTCAGTATAACGATCCAGGGCGTGTAATTCCCTCGGGTTAATTAAATGGTGTTGTGGAAATTGTATTTCGAAACGTGTGACTTTTGTGAATACCTACGTACGTTTTCTTTGACGCTGTATCCCGCATGAAGCAGGGTAAGCAGAATGACTTTAGTGTTAAGACACTCCATTCTTGATTGTTAATGCGACGATTATATGTATTGTTTCGATTCTCATTCGAGGGAATGGGAAAAAGGCAAAATACGGCGTTGAGTTCCACAACTCTCAAAATTTGTTGAAAAGTGAGAAAATTTGTGTTTACTTTCTGCTTACCCTGCTATATGCGGGTTACAGCGTGAAGAGATAAAAAGTGAGGATCAACTCTTTTTTTTATAGAGAAAGACCTATTTTAACGTTTCTTAGTAATTCATTTAAAAAAGGTTTTATTTCTAAGCTTAAGTCTAAGCCTGTACACAAATATAGAGCACTTACTCGTTAATGTATTCTTAGTTCTAAAGCTCGAGATTTTAAATAAATTATTACGTTAAATCATAAATGCTTTGCTTTAAAAGAAGGTTTATAAAATGATTTTAATTCTTAATCTTAGAATTTATTTAGGTCTAGTATAGAATTATTTCTTAGCTTCAGTTTAGTTAATTTTCTAGTATCCCTCATATAGCGAAGTGAGCAAGGTGGAACCTAACATCGGAACTCAACGCCGCTCTTTGTCTTGTTACCTGAGTTAGGTTGGGAAATAGTTTATTCCTCAGTGTGGGAATGCAACCCGCTACCGTCGCGTTTGTGGTCAAATATTGTGGTGTGCCCCGAAGGTACATTTATAAACAACTCTTACCTATTTAAAAATAATACATTTATATTTAAAAAAAAAAAACCTTGATTCCATTTCAACTATTTCTAAATGTTGTATAGTACAAAATGTAATGAAGAAATGTCGATATTATAATTTATGTTTATTTATCGTCTTCTTTAGAAATATTTGTATAAAACTTAGCAAATCAAAGAGCATTTCTGAGAATAATATAGGACAAAGTAAGATTGTTATTTATTTTATAATCTTCTTATTAAATATCAAAGATATCTTGTAATAAATATTATTTTTTCATTCAAACAGATTCAGAAAGCATAAAAAATGTCTGAAAAAGATTTTTTTTTTACAAAAAACACGATAATAAAATTGTAGCTATCATGTTTTTTTTATTTATTTTTGAGAGAGAGTGAAAAAAGAAATGGGAGAAGACCTTGGTTGACCTTCAAGAATCACGAAACGAAGAAAGGTTACGACAAAAGCATGAAGCAAGCACGTGAAGACCCCCCGGGTCAAGACATGCTACTGTTGACTATGAAATATTAAAAACTTAATTTTCTCGAATGGGAATCGGACCCAAAACCTGTCGCGTTTTTTTTAGTGAGTTGTTACCACAGAGTTTTATCTTAACTTTAGACTTAATTGGTAAAAGTCTTGCGTTGCAGAGCCACTAATAAACAAAGCACAGCCGCAACCACACGGCGTTGAACGCTGAAATTTTGCATCTACGATCATATTTTTGTCATTTTTTTTTGATAATTGAAAAAAAAAAACTAGATTTTACGTTTAGTTCACGCAAAAAAGTTACGGTATACAACTAGTATACGAGTAGAAAAGATATAGATAAAAAATAAAACAGCCCTTGTTGATTGAACCCAGTGAACAAACAACATGAAGGTATTTTTTAATCTGCGATTACACAGAAACATCGATGAACTGAAACCTTTGAAAGTTACATTTCGGTCGCGACCTTTATATTAGTATAGTTGGAAGATTTCAGCTGGTTTTAACCAAAATTGTATTTAGAGGGTGTTTCTTAATTAATCTTTTAATTTACATTATACACGTAATTATGTATGTATAAGTTTAAAATATGGAATATTTTTATTAATTTCCAACGAAAACGATACCTCTCATTTTATAATATCTGTATGTCTGTCTTTGTAGATCCCAAATGAATGAACCGATTTCAATTTATTTTTTGTTGATTTATTATTTTTTTCTTATTGGTTTGTTCAAGACAATATGTTGAGCCGTTTAATGATTACCAACTATTTAGTGCTTTTTATGTCGGGGGTTTTAAGCCATTTCAATTTATATGAATGGATGAATTATTTTCATTGACTCGCTTTAGTAACAAGTAAAAATGCTGTGTTTTTATTCCCCCGAGTGCGAATCGAACCCACATCAGTCTCACTCTTGTGCCCCTGCGCCAGGACGGCCTCAAAAACCAAATATTCATAGCCAAATAAACATTTTAAGTTGATATTAGAAAACATTTTTAAAAATGTATGTTCTGTTCTAATATCAAGCTTTCAAATATGCGAATGCACTTAAGCTACATCCGTAGTAACACGTGTACTTTTAATATTAATTGAATTTTTAATTTTCTTAATGGAATAGGTATCAGTTTTGCATTTATATCGTCTTTGGATATGATTTGATTTTTCATTGATTTAAAAACGATTAGATTTAACTTAATAATGTATATATAATGCAGATATTACTTTCAAAGAGAGGAAAAGCAAAGATTGTGTTAAAGTTTAAAGGGTTTAAGACAAATCGTGGGGTTGAGTTCCACTCAATACATCCAGAATTTGGGAGAAAATGGGGAGTGAAGTGTCTTAACACTACGTTCCCTCTGCTTGTCCTGCTACATGCGAAATACATTTTAAAGCTGAAGAAATAAAAAAAATAAAGAAATTGATTATAGAAATTAATGAGTGCAGAAATTTATAATAAAATATTAACATTTTAGATGCGCAGCAAAAGGTGCGGGCTCTCTAAGTGTTTATTTAATTTGCATGAGTTGCTACAGAAGGGTATATATAATTTTTATTTAAAGTTCTTGTTTTTATTTTTTAAGTGTTATACAACACTTGTTTAGAATATACATAATGATTTGAACTTTAGTTTTCAAGAGGCACCACTGTGGGTTCAAATCTTACATCTTTGAAATATTTATACTCTTTCTTACTGGCACGTTCGGAACGCCATAATAGAAAGAACAGAACAGAACAGAACAGAACTCTTTCTAAAAATAAAGTTCTTGTTTTTGAACACTTTTAAGGAATATAAAAAAGAAGACAACGAACAAAAATAATAACATATTAAAATTTAAATTACCTGTTAACCACGATAATTGTGGACTGAACTCTACTCGTAATTCGGGAGAAGAGAAAAAAATAATAATCTATTCTTGTTTATATTTTTTTCTCTACTACTTAACTTATAATGATTCTGAAAAAAATAAGCTCTTATTTCTTGTATCTTAGGTAAAGAGAACTTAGTGTTAGAACACTCTGTTCACACCGCCCAATTATAGAGATATTTCGTGTTGAGTGGGGCTCTCATCGTCACGTTTAGTCTTGTCACCAAAGGGGCGAGGAAAGAATAACATCTCATATCCTACTGCGTTTACAATCAGGTGCTGAACCACTACGCTACGACGACGCATATATGCTACGGGACTTTTTTTTAGATCACGATGTATACCGCAAAGGTTCCCTAAGGACTAGGTTCCCTTTGCCTACTTTGTTGTTAAAACACTCCGTTTTCCACTTACCGCCGAATTCTGAAGGCTTTGCGTGTTGAGTGGCGGAACTTAACGCGGAAATGGAGATATATATTTAAATAGATAAATTCCCCTGCGTAAGTATATACTACAGGCCTTTTAATTAAACAATAAGATTTTATATAATTATAATATAAATGTTTTATAAGAAACAAGATCTAAGATTGACACAATCCTTATAAACAAAGATATGAAGGTGGTCTGCTAGCCCAGTACTAGGTGAGCGAGCAGAGAGCTATATCGATCGCGTCGCAATGCGGCGGCACGCGATACTCAGCTGTACGCCGTACTAACGTTATGCAATGTTTATTTATTTTTGTGAGTTTCACGCTCTATCCCGTTTTTAGTGGGGGAGGTGGAGGGAACCGCTGAAACTACAAGATAAAGTGTGTTGAGTGGCGCAACCAAACGCCACGTGTTCTCTTGTTGCCAGAGCGAGGAAATTAATAAATTTTGAATAATTCAATATGGTTACAATTTGTCTACCTTTACAGGGCATGAAACTTAAATTTTTAGAAAACGGAACATTTATAACTAATTATTCTCTCGTTTTAGTCTTTTAGCAATAAATGATCTTAAGAAAATAAATAACTCTAAAATGTGCTAAACGGAGAGTAATTACAAGAAATATTGTATAAAAATATTTTAAAAATGAGTCCTGTTGAGTTTCTTGCGCCAGTTCCCCTCAGATCTGAGGTAGTAACTTTAGTGAACTAAGTAAAATGAAAATTGTAACTTCAATAAAATCATTTGATTTTGACTTTGATTGACGAGAGGCCGTCTAAAAAAAATCAAACCTTAGAGGCTAACAAAGATTAGTTCAGAGCAAAAAGAGAGAATACTAACTAAACCTTTTCTTTGGAATGGGGTGACATTGAAAATAGGGGGTGGCGTCTACGAGTCACGGTAGTTTATATATAGTGTCTATACTTACTTATGGGTATTTATTTTAAC
Source organism: Heliconius numata (assembly GCA_016802625.1). NCBI lineage: Eukaryota > Metazoa > Arthropoda > Insecta > Lepidoptera > Nymphalidae > Heliconius > Heliconius numata. The sequence goes on from JAEBDU010000007.1 coordinate 286,150, forward strand.
TTTTTAAAAATAAACTGTCTGTTTTATATATGTAATTTTATTAGACCCGCATACAGCTGGGTAGAGGGTAAAATTATTACGATACTGCTCACTTACGCTCTCCGCTTCCGCATTTTGTTCGTGTTATTGCGTGTTGTGTGGCAAAACTCAACACTGCGGCTTGCACAGCAATGCACTGGTAACAACCATTGAGGAAAATAATATAAAGTAAATATATATAGATATCATCATAACATTTTTCTTGTAGCTTACGCCAGTTTTGTGAATACCTGGGACCCAGGTAGGCAGAGTAAATCTAGTATCGAGACACTACTTGTTTCTTTCCGTACGTTCAAGACATAACGATTTGAGTGGCAAAACGCTAAGAAAATAATTTAAATACAACCATTTCCCCGACTGGAACTCATAACCGTCGCGTTTAGAGTCGGTCGGTGTAATACTGTGCCACATAGATTTTAAACAACAAGAACTTTCATCTATTCATAAAGCTTTACTGGTGCTAAAAACTCTAGATAAGTCTAAAAATAAAGTCCAAATTGCAAACTTTTACGGGTTTAAGTTAAACAGTACTTGAAGTGTAGAGGTATTTACGTTCGACTACGAATTTGCTGGATTATCGAGAGCGTTGGAAAATTTAGGTTCAATACATTTTGTTGCCTCCTTTAGAACTTATTTTCTGTACTTTACCAGAAACTCTTTAAAGTAGTTTTGAATTAGTAATGATTGCTTATTTATTTCAGTTCTATTTTTGTTACTATACGCGTAGCAGGGTAGGCACAGGAAATAGTAGTTTTAAGTCATTCATACCTATCAACACACAAATTTCAAGACATTAGGTGTTGGGTGGCGGAACTTAACGTCGTTTTTTGTCTACCAGAGCGTGCAAATAATGGAGATCGAACTCACAATCATCGTACTTACAGTCAGACGCAATTTTTTTCAACGCAAGTTTAAATAGCAATTTAAATTTATTTATTTCATATTTATTTATGAGAGAAATGGAATGTATTTCAAATTTTTATTTGACTATTTCTATAATGATATTTTTATTGTAGAATAAAAAAATAGTACTTATTTCTTTGTACGTAACGTCGCGAAAGGATATGACGAGTGAAGATCGGTGTCTTAGTTTACTTAAAGATCCTAGTGTATTATCTCTATTTTCTTTCGATTTTGAAATTAATACTCTTAGTTCTACTGGCCTTTACAGTGACACCGATTTCATAGGGACTAACGTACTCTGTCGATGAGAAATTGCAAGTAATACGTGCTTGATGCTGCTTGAGAGCATGTTGTCGGCAAAGCAATAAAAATAATAATAACTCACATCCGAAGTAAATAATAGAAAGAATACTAGCTCCTTTCACGTGCACCACAATGGGAACCACAATGTGGTTCACAATTTCGATTCCTTAGGGGAAATTGGAAATAGTTATCTTGTCAACGGCAAAAGTGATTAATTGTTATATGTCATTTTTAGTTATAGTTTCGTCCGTGCCTTGGTAAGTTTAGTGAGTGAGTACGCAAAACAATAAATTATTTCTTAATATTTTGAGTTCCGCTACTCAACACGCAAAGCCCGAAAATTTTGGCGGAAAGTGAGGAGCAGAGTGTCTTAACACTAGACTCCTATTGCCTACCCTGCTGTATGAAGGATACGAGATACGTAAAGCTGATTTAATATAATAAAAATATAAAAAACGCATATAATAAAACCTTATTCCACAGGAAATATAAATAAGCCTTAATGAAATCTTATTTCAGGCAGAATCAAATGAACCAAACGAAGTGCTACAGATATTGCGTCGTACTAATGGCGTGTGGATCGTAGACGTCGCGTCGCTTCGAGAGTGGTACTTGTAATGAATGTAATGTAAGGTTAAGGATTGATTCCTTGGAGGTTATATTAGAAGGAAAAGTGAAATAAATTTAGATATTTTTTAGCTTCACGCTGTATCCCGCGTGCATCAGTGGGCAGAGGAAACCTATAGTTAAGACACTTTTTCTTCTACATGGCCTTAGACCTGGATTTTATAGCCAGGGTCTGCCTTCTCACTCAATCTAGTCCACTTTCCACGGCCTTCAGCATCCTCGGTGGTTAGTCTATTGGCTCTTATGTCATGGATCACGACATCCAGCTATCAGTTCCTTGGAAATAAGGCGATGTAAGGTGAACGGAATGTTTTAATTGTTTGTCCTGCTGACCCTGCTATCCGAGATACGATACGAATACAAGCTAAAAAAACAGCTGTGTTGTATATTTGTGTGAACTGTACTTTAAAATTTTATAAAAGTTAAATGAAAATGTTCACATGAACAATTTTGCGCTTAAAATGTATCAGGCAATATATTAAATATATACAACTGAATACGTCATATATGTTAACATTTTTAAAGTGTTATTTCATATAGAGTATAGATTTTTTTTTAGAAAACGTATAATAATTTACAGGAGACGAAGCTACAAATGCTACGGTCTCTATATACCTTTTCTGCCTCGTCCACCGTCATCAACCTCGTCAAACATGTCTTTGTCAGGGGGGTCTTCATACTTTCCACATTATTCCTCTAGTGTCATAAATAATGAAATTCTTGAATCTTGAACGTCAACTGAAGTCCTCCTGCCTCTCTTATCCCAAAATAATACATTTATTTTCTTTATACATCATTATATCTTTCATCATAATGAAATCAAAACAAATAATGGAGAACGGAGTGACCCCTATCTTTATTATACATATAGTATGTATATGTAAATATCAAATATTCGTTAGCTTAACAAAAAAGAAACAAATCTAAACTTCATGTCAGACAGTAATGTCTCATAATTACAGTATGCAGAATGAATAATGAAAAAAATATAATAATTCCGCTAAACAATATACATATATATAGACCTTATTAATATTCCAGGGTAGGAACACAACTTGTATTATTTACCAGATAGTAGCGAGTCGAGCGTAATTTGTTGCTGGCGACTCGTTATCTGACTAAAGACCACTGAGTTATAGACACGGTTATTTTATTAACCGACTTGCCGATATAAAAAGGAGGTTATCAGTTTGACATGTTGATGTGTATGTTATGTTGTTAGATTGGTAAATATTTAGTATTTTTTTGGTTTTACCCCTAGAATTACATCCAAATCACTTCAGAAGTATTTCAGATAAGGGTAATCCATAGATTTATAGAAGGAACATATAAAAAAATAAATATGTATCTGTGATTGACAAAATAATTTAAGTTGTTGACTGAGATAGTGGTGAGGTTTAATCTTGGTTTATAAAAATATTTGTATTAATATAATAGTCTTAGTTCGTCAATATTTCATATTTAACAGTTTAGTTAGATTTAGAACTGGTCTCATCGGTCAATAATCAAAGTTATATAGCGTTACTCCTGTTTTAAAAATTTTGCCACTTCTATTACAAGCTATTGCTCATATATTCTTGCAGGAACGAGTAAACTATGTACATATATATACATACACATTGAATATATGATTTTATTAGGACATTTTGTTTAACCTTAGAATAAAATGGGACATGTTGTAGGTTTCAATATGGTTATAATTATTGTTGAAATATTATTGTTATATTGTTTAAAATATAACTGTGTTTTACCTAGGTTTACTTTTCTAATTGTTCCAAATGAGAATAGAACCTACAGCCTGTCTAATAATCAAAGTCACTACATAAACATTGCAGTCTATAAACTTTAACAGCTTTCAGTTTAGAACTACATACAATTTAAGGGAACCGATAACTTTTCAATCAGAAGTGCAGTACGGATGAAGTGGATAGAGTTTGAGTTAGAGCTTTCCGAACGCTTGTAATCCTTCTAGGATTTAGTTTGTATTGGAAAGATTAAGATTTTTGTTGGTATTTTTTTGTTTTTTATTTTTAAGTTATATAATAGTTTAGTGGCGGAACTTAAGGCCGCGTTTTCTTTTGTTACTAGAGAGAAAATGAAAATAGTATATTTCTCAAAGTGGGTAACGTACTATTTTCATTCGAAACCGTTACACTTATGGTAAAATTACTGTCCCGTTGTGGTGGCCTCGGTATATGTGATAGTTTTTTAGCTTCACGCTGCATTCCGCACATCCGTTCCCCATTTTTCACAGAATTCATTGTGGAAGCATTGTGTCTTGAGTTGCGGAGCTAAACACCGCGCTTTGCCTCATTAACTGAGAAAATGGAAATATTAAATATTGAACGTCCTCGAATGGCACTCGAACCTACGTTCTGTCGCGTTTACGAACGCTTGTGCCCCTAAACCACGACTGACTCATATTTATGTGATAGTTATGATATAAATCCAATGATTTTTTTTTTAAAAATTGATTGTATGGATCAGGTCTCAATTATTTTTTCTTAGATTTCCATGATTATCTTACAAAGAAAATAAAAAATAAAACAAGTATACCTACATAATTATATATTGTGTTAAGAAATTTAACATAAAGATTACATTTATTCAAATCGAAATGTATTGAGAACAAAACAAGATTAGATTCTGGAGTCAGAGCAATGTCTTGTAGGAGCGAGGAGTACTTGTGAACGTAACTTTTTCCATCTAAGTTGTTAAAGTAAGTTTTGTAAAACGACTATCACAGATTAAATATATATAAATAAATATAAATTCATAGACTGAATGAATAATATTTTTAAATAAAAATGTTTTTTTTAGCTTTACTCGTAATGTGCTAAAACCACAAAATAACCTATATTACATGGTGTTTTTCATCTATCGCAAGTAATACGGAATGCTCAATAACCGTGAGAGCATTTTGTAATGGCCAAGCGAATATATTCCTTAAAGGACCATTAAAAGATTCATCTCTAATAAATCTTTAGCCTTAATATGAAAATTGGAGATAAAACTGATCTGGCAAATTACTTATATTTTGTAACAGTGATTTATACTCTACTTTCTATGTATTTGACTTTTTTAATTAGAATTCAAGACATTGTGCTGGTCGCAAGCTTCATTTCTTTTCAATAGTCCTTTATCCTTAAAAATGAAAGGGCGAGGCAATGGATAAAAGGTACACTTTCATTTCTGTCTCGTTATTTTCTGCTCATTAGAAGATTTCATGTATGGTGGCAGAATTGAGCCCTGCACCACGCCTGAGTAATCCTATAAATTACATGTCTCTATCTAAATATAAATATATATATATACGCTTATACTATTATTATTATTAAGCTAAGGGTTTCTTTGTTTGAACACGCTTATCTCAGGAACTACTTGTTGGAATTGAAAAAAATATTTTCATATTGGTAGCTTATTTATTACGAAAAACTATATGTTATATTACCTGCTTCACATGAATCGTTTCGATGTAACTGACTTCACCTGCAGTCAGATTTTCCTCTCGCACGAATATGACCAGGGCCGGTTTTAGCACTACCGGCGCCCTGGGCGAAATTTTTTCGGCGCCCCCTAACTACATTTCAATAATATATAAAACAGGGAATGAGTACAACGAAATAACCATGTATTTAAAAAAAAAAAATGACAAAAACGAATAAAATTTCACTTCTTCTAGCCTTTCTATCTGCGAACTCTTTTATTAGGCATTCAAAGTCTATGTTTTCTGCAATTTTATTTTCAAAGTTGATAAATATTTCAATGACGATGACTTATATCAAAGATGACGGTGACTTTGTTTTTTTTTAAATCTTAGACCATTTTAGGACATCTTTGCGCAAAGCGCCCTAAACGGGCGTCTACGGCGCCCTTTTTATCCGGCGCCCCTGGGCGATCGCCCAGGCTCGCCCTACCCTAATGCCCCTAGTCAATATGACCACACTTACGAAGTCGCATGTAAAAGCTAATTAGGACCTAATGTTAGGACACTTCGAGACCATTAACTTCCGTTCCCTATTTTCTGCCAGATTATGGAAGTATTGTCTATAGAGTGGTGGAGCTCAACGCCGCGCTGTTAAACAGTGAGATTCGGTGTCTATTTTAATCATCTTACAATCATAATTTAATAATCCAGCCAATTTAAATAGGTAATGCACCAGAACCCTTACATTTTATGATACTTAGTTTCTAACATAATTTTAGATCGCTTGTATAATACTTCATTATACAAGGCTAGTTGGAGATCTCATCATGTTCTATAAAAGAGAAAAAATATGTTGCCACGCGAACTGAGTGACATCTTAGCTGGGATGTTGATTTAGTAGGTCAATCATAGTTGGACGGCGGCCAGAACTTGTTTGTTTATATCTAATAGTGACTTAATATGTCGCTTTTATGTATCTTAGGGTTATGTAAACAAAATATTCTTTCTCTAGCTTGACAATTTACCCTGCAATGTAGAAGGGTAGGCAAGTGGAACTTAGTGTTAACCCACATTGTTCCTCACGCATCACAAAATTTTCTAGACGTTCTTTTTGTGTTGGAAACTCAACGTTGCGTTTTATCTTGTTACGAATTTAAAAAATTTTTTTTTTAATAAAAAATAATTTTAAATAATTTTATTAATGTTTATATTGATCCTTCGCGAGTCCAAGTCCCCAACCAACAGACAAATATGTTAATAATTTAATGGAAGACCGAAATAAGACTCGCTTTATTTCTAATGTTTGGGATAATTTCTCGATACCAGGGAGTGTAATGAAAAATCAATACGCTCTTCCACCTTTGCCCTTATTGAGACGTTTATTTCGTAACCTCAATATGCGATTGTTATTATATATATTGTCGTTATGCTTCACGCTGCATCCCTCACATTGGGTAGGCAGAAGTAACCCGGAACCTAGAGTTAAGACACTCCGTTCCCATTAAGACACCTTTGTTCTCCACTTTCCACCTAATTCCACATTGCGTGCTAGATGGCGGAACTCAACGTCTCGCTTTGCATCGGTACCAGAGTGAAGAAATGAAAATATATTTAATATCTTTGATTGGAACCAAGCAGAATCGAACTCACAACCTTACACCTTACCGCAATTACAGTCGTACGCGTGTATCCCTGCGCTACGACCAGCCTATTATAAAACGATACATTTGTATGTGCTAGTTTTAGAATTCCAACAAAATATTAAAAAAATATTTTTTTTCCAATTCAATCTCGCAAGAACATTTAGAATATAATTTTCTTAAATGTCAGCTTCAGAAGACTAACATTGTCTCATTCATAACTTAATTATCATTTTGCAAAGTTACTTTATTATTTGAAGACGAGTGAAGGCGACAGGCGAGCTTAAAGTATTTGTACTATAGTATTTTAGTAGAGTAAGCTTATATATTTTCAGCTCTCCCAGTTTCTACCCAATTTTCGGGAGTATGTGTTGAGTTGCGGTACTCAACGCCACGCTTTGTTTTGTTATCAGCAAATAAAAATAAAAAATAGTTGGTAGGAATCAAACCCCAACAGTTGCGTAATTCCCAAAGACATTGACATACAGATAGAGTAATGGAACTCTACGCCACGGTTTATCTGGTTTTCCCAAGAGGAAATCGACTCACAATCATCGTGTTTACAGTCAGACGATGTGCCAGTCGAGGCTACGGATTATTTTCATGTTTTCGCTGTGGTAACAAGATAAAGAGCAGCGTATAATCTATCTTTTTATTTGCGGGATACAGCGTGAAAAAAAAAGGTATTTGAAATCGAAAATTTTCAAAAAGAAGAGTGAAAGTTTTAACCACTGTACTATTGGCACTCAAATCGAATTAAGAGCTAATGTAATAAAAGCGTAAATGTTTATATACAAAAAGGTTCTTCCGCAAACACCCCTAAATGTCCCCGCAAATAACATAATTCGTATTAGTTGGAAGAGTGAGGGTCGATCTAATATTAAATTAATGAAATATAAGCTTATTTTAGTTAATGTTAAGACATTTTGTTCCCGACTTTTAGCCAAATTATCAAGATATTAGGTGTAGAGGCGGCATTGAGATTTGCTACTCAACTCGCAATACATCCAGAATCCGACAGAAACTAGGGAACAGACGTGTCTTAATGGGAACGAAATATCTTAACAACTAAAAGAAAAATATTACAAGTGGGTCAAGTTGAGTTTCTTAGAACATTTTGCATTGTTACAAGTCGACCTAATAAAAAGATGTTAAAAAAGTTAAAAATATATCTCTTTTAATAGTAAGTAAGTTAACAATATCATAATAATTATATTACATACACGTTTCACGCTCTCTTGCATTTCACAGAATAGTACTTTGGTAGAGCCCACGTTTTACAAGATACAAATATTTTCTACATCTTATTTATAAACGAATATAAACATCTTAAAGCCTTAGCCTTATACACGTGTGACTCTAAAAGCGAGTGTTTGTGAATTCTATTCTCAATTATTTTAAATAACATTATTTGACTTTGACTTTATTACATAAATACAAAAAATAACAGACGTTTTCTTACAATACGCAGAAAAACGTAAATATAACCATATACGAGTATATATTTATACTCGTATATACTATAATTATCGTTATACGCATCCCCTTTTAGAATCCACCCTTATAGAGACACCAGGAATAAAAACAATGTGCTTTAACAAAGTAATATTAGGTAATGGCGCCGTGGGGCAGCGACCTAACAGTTAACGAGACGATTGTGAGTTTGATTTCCATTTGGTGTAATTAATTATCTAGAGTTTTATGCTCTGGTTACGAGATAAAGCGCGGCGTTGAGTTCCGCCACTCAACACGCAATGCCTTCCTTAAAAATCTTTTTGTTTACTATACGAGTAGATTACAAGATCGGAAAGTTTAATAAACTTAGACAGTTGATTCAATTATGACTTTGAGAGATTTGTTTTATTTATATTTTATTTTTTAATATAAGAACTATAATTTACATTAACAACTATCATTTTTGTACTAGGATCACGCTCAGAAAATGCTTGAAAATGTGTTTTTATTTATACATACCGAGAATATAAAGTATTTAACATAAAATCAATGTCAGGCAAACAAATAAGTGGCTTAAATAAGAGGGACGTGGACTAGGGTTGCCGGATATGACGTCACTCACCCTTCGCTTTCATTACTGAGAAATACCATGTGTCATACGTAGATAATACTTATACTAAAAAAAAAAGTACTAATAACTTACTAATTTTTATACTTTAATTTATTACCAATTCAATAATGATTATAATTATTAGAAAGATGAATAATTTAGACCTTTTTTTCTTAGGACATTAGGAGTTAGTTTAGCTGACCGAATCCGCATTAAAGAGACATATAAAGAATAGCAGGTACAAGCGAGGATGTCACGGTGAGAATCAAGAAGAACAATCGAATCCACAACCGTCACGTCTTAGCGAGTTCATAATTTTTCCATCGAGGCTGTGTGACAACGTCTGACTGTCAACCCAGTGGTCATGTGTTTGATTCCCAGTGACAGTTGAGAGAATTATTCAATTTTTTCATTTCTTTGGTAACAATACAAAAAACTCGGTGCAATGTCTCTAAAATTGGGAGGAAATTGGGGAACGGATTATTTTAGCACTAAATTCCCTCCTCCCTTGGTAAAGGCGGAATACAAGAATGACGCTAAAAAAAGGAATTCCCTTATTAAAGTCGGTCACAATCTCAAAATTACACCTTAATTTATTAAAGAATATTTTCTCGCTAACTTTCATTTGACTACGGCTCATTAGATGTGGAAATTTCAAAAGGCTTTTTTAAGGAGACTTCGCACAAGTTCTAAATGAATTTCGTTTCTTTCAAACAAAAATCACTAACTAGATATAGTTCTTATTTATATAATATTTAAGAGCCTACCTACACTTAGGTGCATTTAAAAAGATGAATATAGCTACGTGGTTGCCAGTTCCATTCCCGTGTAAATCGACTTTTAAATAGAAACTCATTCTTATTGAATATCATGCAATTTCTTAATAACAACATGGACGTCTGATTGTGGATTGGATTCCGACTTCCATAGAGTATTGAGTGGCGGAACTCAACGCCGCGCGTTGCCACATTACTGAGAGAGGAAATTGAAATATTTCATTGCACTGATAAGGAATCGAATCCACAGCCGTCGCGTTAACAATTGCACTCTAGTGTTCCTACGCCACGACGGCCTCTATATTTTCACATAAGATGAGATGTATTCTTTAATAGTAAAGAAATTACGAAAGTAATTAAGAATTGGTTCTGTTATAATCTATTGAATTCGGTGGAAAGTGGGAAACGGAGTGTCTTAACACTAGATTCCCGCTGACTACCCTGATGTGTGCGGGATACACAGCGTGAAGCTAATTCTATTCTAGTTAGCTTTGTACATTGTACATACTTTGACATTTAAATTTCACCTCGGCTATCTAAGAAATCTACCGATCTAAATCAAAATATCGGGAAAACTAGAAGTGGATGGATCTTTTGTTAGAGCATCCTTCTCAGTTTACTAACTTTATTTTGGAAAACCCTAATCAATCTTTATTACTGAAGGTGGGGTAGAAGACAAGGGTGATGTACATGGGTTCGATTTCAACATACGTGTTGTGTGTCGTAGATTTAATGTATTATTATTGGCGTTTGTGATTGTGGCTTTTAGAATGATACGCTTTTCTACGCTATCCCTAAGAAAATATATTATTTTACATTTTATATTATGATAGTATATTAAAAAATAGAAAAATTATTACTTATTTTTCTTTAGAAACTCCATATGATGAGAGAAAAAATTTACAAAAACAAATAATAAATTAAATTATATATTATTGTATATAACAATTTGTATTAGGTATTATTATACATTAAAAGGATTTTACAATATAAAATTCAATAAAAAGTAATAAAAAACTTATTACAACTGTAAAAACTGACATTAAAATCGTCGACAATATAATTATATAATTGAAAATAACCTTTTAATTATACCGTATAAAACGTTTATATTATAGAGCTGTACATTACATAAGGAAAGATTCAATTCAAACGAGCGTCCAGAAAATCGATACCAGGCGCCCACCCCATACGGTATCGATTCGAGCAAAAATCGATACCAAACCGGAAGACCAAGCAAGACGTATAAGCAACAAAAACATCCGTAGAAATTATCGATTTTAAGAATTCACCAGCTGTAAGGTTATTTCGCCGGCTTGTTTAGACGCAATGCAGATTACATGTGCGTTCTCACTTAAAACCTTTCTCGTGAACGCCCTATCTTTTATCTTTATCTATCTTTCATCGAAGTAAACGGGTGAGATGAGATAAAAAATAGTTTCTTATACGTCTGCGCGGTTCATTCGATTTGTGTTGTGTGCGCGCGCAAAAGAGCTGGTGTGGAGTTTTAGTGGCATTCCGAGCGGAGTTGCGATCGGTGACGGTCGTGTAGCGGTGTTGGCTCGGCACAGTGCCGGCGCCGTCCGCGATGGAACATGATGAGGACAGGTCCCTGTCCATGGCGACTGAGGTGTCAGCCTCGCAGCCGCCCCCCAGCCCACTCACGGGATGCTATCTCCTCGCTGTCATAGGCGAGCCCCACACTGATGAGCACAAGGAAATTATTCTTCAACGTCTCGTTAAAGGTAAGTCTTTCAGTTTTTCGGTGTTTTCTTCGGATTTTTCGTCGGATTTTTTTTTGGCAATTGGATTGGTTGTAACTGTTTGTTAAATTGACGTGATATATATAATGGTGTAGAGTTTTTTAAAAGGAAATAAAGAGGAATTAGTTGTTTTTACGGTTGTGCAAATTGTTGGTAGATGTGATAATTGTTTATTTTAACTGACTAATTTATATACCAAGTTAGATTTAATTCCACAAAAAAGGCATTAAAGCTCGTTCTTATACCGTGTGAGACAGTTACTTTAAGCGCCTCGACACGACAATTCAAAGTAAAAAAAGCAGTGCGACGTTTCAAGAGACACAGTCATAAGCAAAAAATATAATTTACAAGAAATTTCGGTAACAATGATGTAGGAAAAAAATATATTCAGCCTACAAAAATAAATATAAATTTACAGCTATACCGGACATCGTTTTGACAAATGTCATATTAATGACAGATCAAAAAGGCGTTATGTAACCTTTACGTGACCATCACTTCCTGGGGTATTCGGGAACAGAATAACAAACATATAAACATGCAGCGACGGCCGAATATATATTTTTCCGCAGTAAAATTGATTTTCGGTATCGATTAGTCATTTTACAGGAATATCCGTAGGTGACGCCACTGTTTCAGACATCAAGGACTAACGTCATTTTATGATAGTTTTAAGGCAAAGATAAAAAAAACATTTGGAGAAAAATAGAACTATAGAAAATGAAATAATGTTTATTTTTATCGACAATAATAAAAATAAAACTTACGTATTACTTATGTAATGTTATACTACAAAAATAAATAGGAAAATACTTGAATTTAATGTTAAGCAATTCTCATTATTATAACCGCCTCTATAAATTATATATTTCAGCTTTATTTTTCAATTAAATTACTCTATTTTGCCAAAAGAAAGTTTAAATTGTAAAAGTTGTAATTTATTCAAAAAAATTGTAATTTATTTAAAATATCCTTTCAATATTATATTCTTTCATATATATTGAATAAAATGTGAAAGTAGAGATAATAAAAATATTATTTCAAAGATTTTTTTTATAAAATTATTTATATGATACCTAAACTATAACTATATTATGTATCATATAAAATGATAATAATCGCTTTACTTATTTGCATATATAAAAATATATTTTTATTATTTATACATATGATATTGTCTAAGAAAAATTTTTTTTTGCAACAATAACTTTCCATAATAACAAACAAAAAAATAATAAACTTTTAAATAAAATTACATTTAAATTTTTTTAGTTATCAATTGTTTAATTATTTTTGATTAAATTTGACCATTTTTTACTTCAGACAACTGACTGACAGTCAACGCATAGACGAAGCTACTAGACTTAGAAAGATTGGGGAGTATCTATAGGGAAGCTTTTAGAGATGATTTCTCGAAATCCCAACGATCACGGGAGAAACGGGATTTTCCGTACTAGACTAGTGAACCATAAAAAAAATATGGATATATAAATACATTTTTTCAGCTCAAAGAGTAAACCTGCTAACAGCGTATTAAGTAATTATCAGAAGAGAAAAACGTTTAAAAAAAACTATGACTCTATAGTCGACGTATTACAAGAAAGGTTTTACATTTACAAAATTGATTTGTATTCTGTATTATATGAAATAAAATAAAGGTCAATAATTTTTCTTATATTTTCGAATAGTATAAAAATGTACATACCTAACGAAAAAAATAAAAACAGATTTAACAAGTTTACACTTTAAGGACCGCATTTGAAAATCGCTGTAAAGTCTGAGATCAAACTTGAGATGTTTTTTTCATTTACAGATATATATAATTTGTGAATGCAAACGGAATCTCAAGTTCGATGTCAGACTTAAGAGCGGTTGATAAACACGGGCATTAGCTAACGAGTTAAAGATATATAAATACATATATATGAGGATATTTAAATACATTCACAAAAGAATATAGAGCAAATCAATCAGAATCACGCCCGCCGCGCGCCGTCGGCAAACGGTGATTCATCCGAGCGTCGCGTCGGATAAACAAAATAAAAAAAAACTTGTTTTACGATTA
>JAEBDU010000007.1:359757-393123 GCA_016802625.1 Heliconius numata
CTTAAAGTTAAAATATTTTTATTAATTATGAAGGTATGCTTTCTTACAGAAAACGGTGTTTTATAGCTTGAAGAAAAACACTTATGAAAATTATATTTTTTTAGCTTATCTGTATCTCATACGTATATATGTATATTAGGGTAGGCAGAGCAAACCTAAATGTGAGTAAGGGGTTAAAACGCCGTAATCCCCTCTTTCCGCCCCAATTTTTAGAATATTGCGTTGAGTGGTTGATTGATTCAATGCCGCACTGCCTTACTTTGTTTCTTAACACGACGGAAAAGAGAAAATAATCTCTTTCAGACTTTACTTTCCTATTAAAATTTGTAGTAACTTTTTCCTATAATTTCTATAAAGAACTCCGTTTATGCAAAACTATTTGAAAAAAAGAACAAGAAATTTTCTCTAATTATAAATTTTCATTTACATTCACACTTTATGTATTTCATAAATAAGATATTTTAAACACCCATTCATTAGTATTTGAGGTTGACATTTGACCCGGCGACATTTGACCTGGTTGAGTTACGCTTATTGCCTTTTAATAGCTCCCTTTGAAAATGCTAACGCAGTTTATAGACTCGTAATTTATTTAGTCCTGTGTGGGCTGAAATATGGATGATATTTTCATAACGTTTTATTAGAATAGTTAAATAATTATATTAACTATTTGCGAGGTTGCAATTTCATGATTGTAGGTCAACGTAGAGTACCTTTCTTTCCCAATTTAGGGAACGTAGTGTCTTAACACTACGTTCCCATATTTGCGTTGTGCGGGACACAGCGTGAAACAAAAAAATAGACTTGTGTTTGGCACGTACATTAAAACGATTAAGGTGACATAAGATAGCCTATAGCTTTCTTTGATAAAATGGATATTCTAAACGAAAATATTTTTTCAAATTGGAATCAGTAGTTTCAGAGATTTGCATGTTCAACCAAACAAACTCTACAACTTCATAATAATAGCAAAGAGTACGTAAAATAAATATTTCCTCATTACTCTAGAAAAAGTAATGTTCTTTTTCAATTTTTATCAAAATTCCTTAGAATAATAACCATAAATTTATATAAAAAATATATTTCTAAGTAAATTGGCCTTATTAGGTTATCTATATGCCTTCGTGCTGAGCGCCTACTAACTTTTTGTATGAACCAAACACGGCACGCGAAACAAAAACAAAAATTATTACTAGTTATGTAAATGTATAGGAAATTATGTTACACAGTTATGCAAATCGAGTGTTTGTAAAAATGCACTACAGAAAAGAAAATGGAAGTTAAATTTATTGTATTCACGAACCGATTTCTTGTAGCGTGAAGCTATCACGTTATATCCCACATATAGGAGATTAGGCAGAGATTTTTTTTCTCTCTAGCAACGAGGCAAAGCACGGCGTCGAGTTCCGCCAATCAAAACGAAATTCTTCCAGAATTCGGGGGTAATTGAGGAACAGAAGTTTCTTAATGGGAACGGACTGTCTTAACACTAGGTTCCAAGGTTTCCTCTGCCCACCCTACAAAACTGTGAAACTAAAAAAAAAATAAAGCACGTTTTTTCCATTATTTAGATTTGAACTCATAACTACCGCAATAACAAGCCGTTCCCATTTATAATAATATTATACCTACATATACAGTAGTAGTAACTAACTAAATATTAATTACAAAGTCAAAATAGATCACATTTAAAATTGAATACAATAACCGCACTTAACGATTTGTAAACCAAACACGGGTTCATTAAAAGTTTCCCACAAAACTATTAAATATGATAAATACGTAACATTTAGGTTAATCATCGAAGTTGTGTTTAGTATTTATATTAGTAATTTATATTGTGGCCATACAACTGTAAACGTGTCAGTTGTGGGTTTGATTCTTTTTTGGGGGAATGAGTTATTAGCTTTTAATGTTCACGGAGACGAAGCAGTGGCTAAAAACTAGTAAATAATCAATTAAAAGACTTAATTAAAAAATTATTAACGAAATTTCGCCCATTGTTCTTTACTGACCATGTAACTTTTGTATTGTAATACCAAAGTTACATACTTTACATAATATGTAAAAAAATTTCGACGAGAAAAATTCTGAAAAGCTTTTTTTCATGCGAGTTTTCTACCACATTTCAGCGAAGTTATTACAAATTAAGCGAACAAATATATGAATGTATGTTCATGTACAACAAACGCGGGAACAATAGACCAGCGCGAGTAATTAAAACTTGCTATTCATTGTAAATTATGTATTATTAATAATTTTCTGGTGTCTTAACATTGAAAATGTTACTTTTGTATTGAGGCCATTGTAGCGAAGTGAGATTGTAAACGTAATGGTTGTGGGTTCGAGCCCGTTCTCTGTGTAAATTAAATAAATTTACAGTGTTAAGTTCTACTATTCATCGATAAGCGATGATCGCAGTACATGACCCTGCTATGCCTGAATATCTTCTCGCATTCAATATTTTTGTTTTACTTTTCAAATAAAATATTAATAGTAAAGAAAAACATAGTGAACTAACACACACCGTGGCGTAGGGGTACAAGCTACTGTAAGCGAGATGGATGTGGATTCGATTACCATTCGAGGGATTAAACATTTCCATTTTCCTCGCTCTTGTAACAAGGCAAACGTGGCGTTGAGTATTTATTTAAAAAAGAGCACTTATTAAGAGAAAACAATAAGAATTACACTCAAACTAAAACATTTTTTTTAAAATAAACATTAATTTACTAAAAAAAACTAATTGACCTTGTATAACGAAGCGTTTACCAACAGAACAATACATAGCGCACACTAAACAATGTTAGCACTTGACCTCGCCCAGGCATCTCACTGTGAACTAGAAATAAGCTTTTAGGTCTCACTAAAGATAGCTTTAAAACTAAATATATTCACATATATATATATTTTTACTTTTTTTCGCTTCACGTTGTATCTCGAAAATATATGGGTCTTTCTTTACCTAGTTAGGTCCCTCCGGACCTGGGAAATTAAAAGAAAACTCTCCGTTTCAGCTTCCATACATTTTTCGCTTAATTCTTTTTTTTTATTTCTATGTCATATAAGCTGCTAATAAGGGAAGGAGCTGAGGAGACTCAATTTTTTTATTATAATTTCATACAAGGAAAATCAAATTTACAACCAACGAAAAAAACATTTTAACACGTTCAACTGCGCGACTATAGCAGTAAAATCTAATTTATGAAAGTTCATGAAGTGCTTTTTCTAGTATCCCAATAGGAATTCACAAATAAGCTTTAAAAATTCTACTTCAGTACAAAAAAATCTTGTGTATTCCATGAAAAATTCCTACGAAAACACGTCAAGCATACCGCAAGCCTGAATACCGCATAAATATAATAGTACTTTTAGGTAATATCGCTGGTAATACTCGGAAAAGGTTCCTCGGGGGACCGGAAGTAATATAGGGGGAGCATATGTATACCTAGTGATGTGACTTATTATTTATGCTTTTTTAAGAGAGTCTGTTGCTTGCTTTTGGCTCGGTAAATATTGAAGACATTTAACAATAAGTGGAACTTAACGCCGCGTTGTTATCAGAACTGAAATACAGATATAAATAATTGATATAATTTAAATATAAATGATTCAAACAATGGGGACTAAACCCACAGCTATGATTCAATCCTTATTACATATTCTAACTTTTTTTGATCAGCTGTGGGCAACGAAAACTAAATGATAAAGCACTCCGTTTTTAAGTTTTCCTTTATTTGAAACTATTTATCACTCGTGACTTTGCGGGGATTTCCAGACGTAAAATGGAAAATCCTGTTTTATATCAATGTCATAAAAATTTTGATATATCTTTCAATGAATGCTCCCACATTCAACCAGTAGTTTCGCCTGTATTGTCTGTCAGTCACTCAATAACAGATTTTTTTATATATATACAAATATAGATATCAAAGTAACGTAGTAACGCCGATATAAATAAAATAGTACTTCGAAGTAATATGACTAGCAACTGGGAAAACTTTCCTTTCCTCGCGGCAACGGAAGCAATAAAGGGGATTGAAGTACCGCTTTGTCTATACAAAGTACCTACATACATTTATTAGTACAGAAGCTACTATTGTGAACATTTATATTTTATTATTTCTAATATTTCTTTGTAAAGACCATCGTGGCCCAGGAGAATAGCATTGCGATGCTTATGGGTTCGAACTCCAAAAAGGGGAATGCATTAATTCGATAAAAAGAGTGAAGGACGAATTGTCTTGACACTAGGTTTCTTTGTCTTTCTGTTATATATGAGGCAGAGCGTGAAGCCAAAAAGAAAACTGCTTTGCATTTTGTCGTAATATGCAAAAGTAGTGTTAGAACACTTTTCTTTGATAGATAATATTCCTAATATTAGTTCTTATATACTCAACTTCTCTTTTGTTCAACAGCAATCAATGTGTTTTTAAATGAATTTGAATTAAGTCATCGTTTTTTTTCTTAAAAAATTACATATATGTAGTTTCAAAGTAACTAACATGTTTTTCATTTGTTCCAGGACTCCTATCATGGGATTCAGGCGAGCATCAGGTCGATCTGGAGAAGGAACTGGCTACCCTCACGGCCCAGGCACCCGAGGGGGAGGAAGCCAGATACGGTTAGTACCTTATTTTAAACCTTTTTTTGCGTTTTAAAATTCTTGTACGAAATTTTCGGAGTTAGTAGAGAAAATATAACAGAAAAATGTATCTTAAAAAACAAAATGGTCTTGAATATAATATATTCTGCGTGGGAATTCACCTAATATCTAAAGCTTTTACGGCAAAAAACTAACTGAGGTCTCGGCGCAAGCGTGTGATGATAAACGCGACAGGTTGTGGGGTCGATTTCCACTCGAAGAATTGAAATATTTAATATTTTCACTCTAGTAACGAGGCAAAGCGCAGCTTTGATTTTCGCCACTCAATACGCAATTTCTCCACAATTCAGCAGAAAGTGAGAAACGGAAAAAGGTTCCCGTGTTCCCTCTGTCTACACTTCAATGTGCGGGATACAGGCTGAAGCTATAAAAACTGAATTACGACGATAAATTGCACCCTTTTATATAGATACTACATTTATTTTACAAAAAAGCCCTCTAGTATACTTACTTAAGAATATGGAATCAAATATGTATAATCAGATTCTTCATGTCAGATATGGGTTACTTAGTAATGTTTCAAGTGAATCACGCCCGCAACTTTCTGAGGGATCTACGTTTCTTTTAGCGAAATGAAAAAAGTTAGGAATAATTTATTTCCTAAATGGTCTCCATATATCAAGGTTAAATAAAAAAATATATGAAATAAGAATTTTTGCGACTCACTTGTCGTATATGTAAATTAATGTGTTTGTTGGTATATCGAATATCAGAGAATCGTTTATTAAAACTAAAATATTAAAAAACACGATATTCCGAATGCTATATGGACTATAGAATGGCCAACCAATGAGCCTTAACTCATAGTAAAGCTTAAATATTTCTACTATTCAGGTCTTCTTCTCTACTTAATTAGAGCCCAGTGGTAGCGCAGGGGTCAAGTGTGCTTTTCAACTAAAAATTATTATACAAGGCTTCACCTGTATCCCACATATAGCAATGTAGGCGGAGACTAGTATCAAGATACTCCTTTCTCCATTTTCCACATTATTAATTCCACTGTGGATCAACCAGAGAGGTGAAATTATATTTTTTTATTTCATGTTTAAATATAATGCCATGACAGCCTTTAAAACGTTTATACATATTTATTTATTGTTTAATATTGTATTAACAAAGCTACTTCAAGTACATGCCATAAAGAACCTTTTGATAATGACCAAAGGAAATGGTATACGAGCTTTCGATAACAGTCGTTAGAAGAATTACGAAGTAAAAAATATATCATATTTTTATCTCTTGTTTTATTTTCCTCTTAAAGTGGTTGGTGTATATATTAAGCAGAAGTCATTCATATAATAAAGTCTTTTTTATTACTGAAATACTTAGAGGATAGAGTACACCCAGACAAAGCGCGGTGTTGAGTTCCGCAACTCAACACACAATATCTCGAAAATTATTTGAAGAGTGTTACATGCGGTACATGCTACATGCGAGATACAGCGTAAAACTAAAAAAATATCAATCTAAATAAGGCTCTATATAGATAGGTACAATCTAATACCTCCCCGAGGCTTTCCAAAACCATTCAATCCCCTTCCCCTCAAAAGTTATTGGAATCCATCAAACGTGTAAGCCATTCCATTAATTCGCAGTTTCATAACATTCACATTTGGCGGTGTTCCAACGGGAACGGGAACGTGAATCGCGTTATCTGAATTTCTAGATGAACGATTTTACCAAACATAGATTTAATTAATATGAGTTGGGTTATATCATCAAAGTTTAGTAATAATTTATACTTAACTGACTGTAAACGCGACGGTAGTGCGTTGGAGTCTAATTCTGGAGCAGAGTTAAGCATAGAGAACCTGATAGCCTATTGCTTAAACACTCCTTTTTCGTTAAAACACCGTTCTCCATTCTCCACCGAATTCTGAAGGCTTGTCAACACCGCGCTATGCTTCGTTATCACAGCGAGAAGACGATAGTATTAATTGTTTAATTTCCTCGAGTGAGAATCGAACCCATAATCTGTCATATTTACTGTCTCACGCTAGTGCCCCCGCGCCACGACTGACCTCCAATATACATACATGTATCTTAAATAATACATACATAATAAAATATGTAGAAAAATATACATACGTCAGAAGTTCTATCATTTCATAATAAAAAGCTTTAAAATAAGCTCCAGAATAAAAATTAAAATGAACATTGTGTAAATATACCTAAATTTCTCTTCTAAAATAGTAAAAATTTTCCTCAGAACAATACATAGTCGAGCATCACCGAGACACTTTCGCAAATTTCTCGCTAAAAAATCCTCTAAAAATAATTTTTGGAGGGAAAAATGGAAAAAAAACACTTGCAACTCATATGAGCATGAAATTTAAACGATGCAGGAGTTTTTTACTTGCTCTTTTGGTTTACGACGTTCGTGTAGTTAGTTGTTGGGAACTTTGTTTTTTGGGTTTATGCTTATATAAATAGAGAACCTGTGTTTTACGGTTCTTGATATTACGTGTTTAGTGGTGGAGCTCAACGCCGTACCTTGTCTTACTAAACTGGTGAAATAAATATATAAGTTAATAATGTAATCATGGAAGAGAACAATTTTTTCAATTGCCTGATTATTATTTCTTTTTTCACGCTGTATCCCGCATGTAGCAGGTTAGGCAGAGGGAACCTACTGTTTAAAAACTCCGTTGCATACACCAATGTGTGGGTGGTTCAGTTTATTCACGATAATAATTAATTTTAATGGCTCTAAATGAAATAGAACGACATATCTTAAAATCGATAAAAAAGAGTATGGAATGATTTATCACTAATTCTCTCTACCTTAACTAAACAATACAGCTTATAAATTAAGTCTCATTTTATTAAACCCTCCCATTGTAAGTTGGCGTTAAGTAATTTTGTATTCAAGCCCTCACTCAGCCTATTCTTATAAGTTAGAAACTTTTACTCCATAAAATAAGAAAAGATAAGACAAAATTATTTCCGAACAAACGTTATCTTTACATTTATTCTTTAACTTTTGATTTCAAAAATGTAAAAACGTATTATAATACTTTTTCTAAGTATGAAAATGTAGAGTTTGATTTCTTAAAATTTTAAAAGAAACTAAAATTTAATTATTTTAGCTTTCCACTGTGTGTAACAGAGAAATAATAATAGTAAATAATAAATATACTTTATTGCACCTTAAAAAAGGGTAGACAAAGGCAACCTATGGTTAAGATATTCCGTTCGAAAGGAGAATTTTATAAATATTGCGTCTTAAATGGAGTTCAACGCCGCGTTTTCTCTTAACCAGAATAAGGAAATGAAAATAACCCATTCCTCCGGTGAAATAGAAAAACGTACCATAAACAAATACAAATGTTACAAATCAAACAAAAGCCTCATCTAAGCCGATAATTCACGTTATCAGTTATTCGATTCATTCAGCTGTTTTCAAGAGCCCTCGATATCTGCTGTGACTTTGTATAGACGCGAACGAGCTTAGATTATCTCAACGCGTTAGAAGTAGCTTTTTCCTTTGTATTTCAATTTTTTGAATGTACGTTGTATGAAAATAATGTTTTTAAATTCCATATAAACGGATTTCTTTTGTGTTATTTCAATTTTTGTTTGGTCCTTTATCGCATTTTTTCAACCAGTTTTTTTTTTAATAATCCGTTTATATTGTATCTAAAACATATAAATATATGTAGGAATGTGAATAAATATAATTATAGTATTATGAGGTCAGTCACGACGCAAGGGGATAAGCGTGTAACTGTAAACGTCACTCGAGGAAATGAAATATTTAACATTTTCATTTCTTCGCTCTGGTACCGAGGCAAAGCGCGGCGTTGAGTTACACCACGCAACCCACAATGCCTCCAGAATTCAGCGGACGGAGTGTATAAACACCATATCTACCTAATATCTTAATTAATTTCAAGTTGAAATTACGACGATAAATAAGTTACACCAACTGAATTTCACAAAGACACCTCTCAAAGAAAACCCACAGATTAAACTTTAATAAACTTTGCTAAGCTCGTCGCTTCGTGAAGACGAGATATGAAATATCTCATAAATAATATTTCTTTAGCTTCACATTGTATCCTGCAGGCTAGGTAGAACGAACCTAGATATACATATCTAGGGTCAAGATACTCCCTTCCCCACACACTACCCATTTATCAAGACATTAACGTATTGAATGGTGGAACTTAACACTGCGTGCCTGCGGCTTCTAACCAAAGCTAGGAAAGAAAATAGTTAATTTCCCTGATTGGAAATCGAACCTACAGTCTTTGTGTTTACAATCAGACGATGTGCCGGTACGTCACGGCTCCCTCAAGCTATGTATATTTACTTTTACAGTAGTCAAAAAATATGACTAAAAAGCCAGGGTTAAAAAACCTTTCGTAAAAGTATAATTTTTTGTCAGCAATTCATTATGAAAGACCTCTAGGCGTTATTTCGACGCGACGACGGCTTAAATTGTTTGAAAAGAATTACTCGTCAAATTAGCGTTTTTGAGATTTATGATGCAGATAATTTAGGACAAAATGAAATATTTTTTGCAGGTATTCTATTTTTGCTATTTTTTATCAAAACGATTTTATGTGCAGCAGGATCGGCTTTTCGGCAAAGGTCTTTTCTCAACTTGCGAGACATTGCGTGAGGGTAGGGAATAGAAAATAATTTAATTTAAACATTTCTTCGTCCGAGAATTCAACCCACAAGTATCAGTTATTTCAAGTATATCTTATTTATGCCGCTTAATATCAAACAAGAAGAACATCAAAAAAATATTACTTTAATGCCCTATATATACACCTTCCAGAAAAAGTCCTATATTTTCGTCTCAAAACAACCATTACGCGAGATAATGTTCGGGAAAATCCATATTTCCAACGTTCCACTCAGCTGAGTGTGATAGAGATAAACGATTCAATTTCGGGCGTGGCGGAGTGCCATTAGTTGTGTTTACACGACAAGTTCAAGGGCGTTGAGTCGGGGCTCCAATTTCTTATTATATAAGATTTTTTGTAAGGGTTTGACCTTTAAGCGTGTACGAGTAAACCTTTGATGATAAGAAAAATGTCAGTCTTATGAAAAATAGATTTCATTTGCAGCTTTTGGCCAAAGAAATAACAAGAAGTTGTGTACGTTTAATGTGTATGATAACTCCAATCACTGAGTTACATTTAAACGATTAACGTTATTCAGTACATAGCATAGCAGGTATGCGGTGGGAACCTGGGAACCTAATATTAGACTATATATACATTAATATACTGCTATTCTCCATTTCTGCTGGATTAAAGAGGCATTGCGTCTTGAGTGGCAGAATTTAACGCCACACTTTAAAAATATATATATTTTAAAAATATACTTAGCACAGACATTAATAGTAAGTCCAAATCAGATTAAATAGATATAATAATAAAGCACTTTGTTACAGGCGAAAGATTGATCCAGTATGCTTCAGAGAATCTCGTGACAGAAATCCTGATCCACCCACAGATGAACACGCTGATGCAATGTATGAGGAACTTGCTCAGCTCGTTCACCAGGCACCGACACCTTGTGCACGCCGGATATACGTTTGCCGGAAACGGCTCCTGGATTATGCAAGTGAGTTGGCTAAACATAGTATTGATTATAGTATCTCTAAATTTTTGGTGAGATTTGTACCTCTAAACAAGGTTTAGTAAAGATCAATAACTATATAAATTGATTAAGACATTCTGTTCCCCACTATCTGCTGAATATTCAAGAATGTCTTGAATTGGCAAGTTGAGTGGTAGAACTCAACATCACGCTTCCAAGAAATAATTAAAGAAAGAAAGAAAGAATTTCCAAGAAATAGCAGAAAGGAAAGTGCCATCAGGTTCCTTTATGTGTACCCTGCCGCGGAATAGAGCGTGAAGCTAACAAATACCAAGTAAGATCTCTTATTTTACTCTACCCAATCACTGAATGTGTAAGTAAAGCGTGAGTATATGTTTGTTTAAATATAGACTCTTTGTGCCTACAGAGTAAAATATATATCTATATAGGTATTCGCATTTAATTATTCAAAATTTCGTTAGCATGATGCGACGATTTCAATTAGCGACTATTCGGATGGACAACAACGAAATTAAATAAAAATAGTATTTGTTGCTTCAGATGATAATTTATGTCAAATATAAAATAAATACATTCACATTAGGCGAATATATTTACTTTCGTACAAATAAGGACTTTAATTTAGATAAAAAAATAAGTAATAATACGTTATATTATTGCTTAAAAACTCTCGGTAACTACTGCAATTTTTTCAATGACAAAATTTTACAATTTTTCCTCCTGTTTCAAATATTTCTCTACCTTTTTTCAGTTTATTTTCTCTGAAATTTAAAAAGTATACGTAGAATACACAAAATAAAAGATATAAGTACCCATTATATATTCGACTAGTATTGATAAAGAAATGAAATTTCATTTTGTACTGAATCAAACCTTCAACGTAACTAAAATAAAAATAACTATGTATACCGTAAAATTTCAATTTTTCTACAATTTCAAATTTTCATCATACGAAAAGCATATGCTTGTGTATTTTTTTTGCCGACGCTACGCGAGCTCGCCTCCAGCGCTTAATTTCCGCTTCACTTGAACGCGACATTAACAGATTGATATTAAATGACATTGATTTATCCGGGAAATGCACTTTGACGTGCCGTGTTTATCGTGTTACATTTTCTCGCGTTTCTATTACTCTGTATTTTATTTTTAATATCAGTAATACTTGTATTTTAAAAATTTTTGTGATATAATTATTATTTTATATATTTTATAGAGTACGTATATTTTAGAGGTAATTTTTTAGCTTCACGCTAAAACCCCCACGTAGCAGTGTAGACAGAAAAACTTAGCGTTAAGGCTCTCTCACTCCCCCACTTTTCATATTACATGTTATATGGCAGAGATGAACGCTTATCTTGTTACCAAAACAAATAAAAATAATTAATTTCCTCCATTGGAAATCAAACTCACAACCACTGCAATCCCCGGCAGATATTGTGCGATCATGTAGTCACTAAAATTACCTACGAAGAAAAACCACAACTAGGTATACACCACATTTCTAACACCACATTTCTTTCGCAGGATGGGACATTCTCCCTCGCGGACTTTACTGATGCTTACCAAGAGAACGAAGTGCAGCGCGTCATTCGCGCTTATGAGAACTCTATCTCTATTGATATCCACTGCTCGACCGGCGGCGGAGAGTGGCAGAAACTCCCCGATATGCCCTTCGTCAAGCACTGCAAGATAAGGATCAACCCCACGGACATACTAGACTCTGGCTCTCAAGCCATCAAGGATTTTACCAGTAAGTACTTAGTAGTTAGTCAGGTGAATCTTAAGTTTATGAAAGTAATAGTTTTCCTCTTTCGGTCACACGTAGTTACGTTATTTCTTGAATTCGGGATTTCATAAGAGCAATTAGCTTATATTTTTTTTGTTATTTATAAGACTTAGTGGACGTCGAGATGTACAATATAAAATCCCGTTATTTCCCGTTTTCGTAGGAATTTCGATAAATTCTCTGTTAGTCTCTTAGTTAGGTTAGTTTAGTTTGTTTAGTTAGTATATTTAATAAATCATTATTACATACAACAAAACGAGAACTATACCAAAATTAGTAGATTCCAAACATCAGGGAGTCTATTGAATTAAAATCAACGCTATTTAATTATAAGCTGAAACGAACACGTTTTATTAGATTTGTTTGGTCGTACGTGAGCAAAAACAGAAGTGTACTTCCACTGCAGGATTTATCACCGCTTTTAATGTACCGATATAGTTTTTAGAACCTGAATTTAGATCAAATATAAAATCTAGTGAAGAATTGTTTTCCAAATAATATTTTTTATTCTTATATAAAATTGTTTTATAATATGCTTTTATTTGTTTATAGTTTTGTTAAGGATTTCCTGTTATTAACGAATTTAGTAATATTATAATAACAATTCGGCAATCTATTCTAAATTTGCCAAAATAAAAGCTTAATGTAATTACAAAAACAATACTAACAAAAAAAGTCTTTTTGACTATTCAGAAATACTTAATCGGTAAAAATGTATGGAAATAATATGTAATAATAAAATTGTAATATTAAAATTAAAAGAGCAACTGTTAAGTTATTTGCTTGTTATTGTCAGCAGATTAGCTTCCCTAGACTACCTAGGGGTAGCTTTATGTTCATTCGACGATTCAAACGAATACAGGGAAAAGTCGTTTTCGATAAAGAATATTTTAAATTCGAAGAATTCTTCAATCACAAAGTAAACTCAAGACCAAACCTCTAACTCAGCAGGCAAAATTGCAAACCTCAAAATGAGACTACAATTTCACCCCTAGATTTCTATTCCGAGCGCTCAATCAAAGCCGTGACTTCAGAACTAAAGCCACCCATCATTTCCCACCCATTGTTTGTCTCTACTTTGCATATGAATACAGCAATTTACTTTGAAACTTCGCGGCGGTTTGCAATTCCAATATACACTGAGGACGTCATTTCTACAGCAGTATAATAGAACAGAGAGAAACTAATGTTAGGACACTTTGCTTTCTACGATTCTGCCGTTGTATAGATATTGAATGTTAGGGTGCGGAACTGAACGCCACATATTGTTTACGTCCGGGAAAAATAAATAACTTTTCAATATGAACTCTGAGTGCCTCTCGAAGATAATGGTGTTTTGTCACTATTTACCCAAACTATACTTGAAATTATAAACATGGAAAGTTGCTTTGTTGAACGCATTTTACGTTATATCAGGAACTACTGGTTTGAATTGAAAAAATATTTTTTGTGTTAGATAATCCATTGTTTAAAATAGGCTGTAGGTTTTTTAATCATCTCAATGTAACCCATTATACCGACACTTAGAGTTATCTCGGACACTTAGAAAATGTCATACACAATTCTTAGTTAAATAAATTTAAACACACAGGTGAAGCTGCAGGCAAAAACTAGTATTCGAATATAGACTAATGAGGCCGCTTCTACAACTTCTATAAAAGAAATTACAAACAAACTCAAAGACGAAATTCTAGGTTTGTTATACTTGCTTGTTAGAAAGTCAACTTATACAACGAATATAGAGACAATCAGAGATAGCTTTAGGCTTATACATTTTAAATGTATATAAAGGGTAGTGAATTCAATCTATTTATTATAATAGAATGACTTATTTTAATTCCCTCAGTGAGGCAAGACAAAACGCGGCGTTGAGTTCCGCCGGTTATCTCACTCTCTTGCATTTGGGCGGAATATAGAGTTAAATGACATTTTAGATTAGATTATATAAAATCTGTGAACTTACAAACGATTAAATATATTAAATATTAAAATTTTCTTTTGTATATATTTCTAAACAATTATAAAATCCACATTTACCTAAAGTTGAAAATACACATTTTGAGACAAAGCATTTTGTTGAACTAAAGAATATTTTATAACGTAGAGATAAATATTGTTTCTATTTCACACGAATTTAAAATACTGAAAAGATTATATTTTAACAGACTGACTGTTATTTTTTTTAGATTACTTACTTACTTACTTTATACAAGTGACAAAAGACTTTAAAGCATTTTTTGTTTTAATAATAAAAATAATTTTAAATTCGATATAAATATTTATTTTCATTTCGTCGTTATAAGTTCAAATGTACTAAAATGTTATACCTACTGAATCTATGCTGACTATAGTAGAAATGGCTGTGGTTTTGATCCCCTCTTAGGGTAATGAAATATCTCTCTTCTTGTAATATAAACCGCAGTGTTGAGTTCCGCCACTTAACAACGAAATATCTCAAATTCAGAAGAAGAGCGGACAACAGAATAGGTTTTGCTTCCATTGCTTTTACACGAATTAACGCTAAAGCGAAGAAATGAAGACATAAATTTGAATAAATATTTCATTTCCTCGAGTGGGGATCGAACCCACCACCAGTTTACAGTCATACACTTGTGCCCCTGCGCCACGACTGGCTGGAAAAGGTAAATGCCTTTTATAAATCCACTTTAGTGAAGCTGTTCAAAGAAGGTTATATACTTAGAAAAATTAATTCTCAAGCTTATCGTTTTTTATTTCATCGTCTAATTTTTCTTAGCAATTTGTATGGAAATAAAGATTAAAGGAAAATGAGGCGGATTAGAAACATTTATCGTCGCTTAGGAAATTATATTCTTTGTAGAATATGAATGTTTTAATTTTTCTTTTATAAAAAAAGATTATTTTAAATATTTTTATAATACTATTCACATTACTCAACAAACACAAATAATATTATTATTTTTATATTAACTTCACGCTGTTTAACTCAATATAGCAGGATAAAGAGAGATAATAATTTTGATTTCCGCCTTAATTGAAAACACTGCGTTTTTAGTGGTTTTGATATTTGAGCGAAGCGAGCGGAGCTCTACTGGAGACTTTTTACACTTTTTGTCACCAATAGGCTCCAAAACGGTCTGACCGATTGAAATGAAAATTTGCAAAAATTTGTAATTTAAGAATTGTTTATTGCACATATTAAATGCGCGAAGTAGTTGTGATCAGATACAGTACATTATATTGATTATATGATATAATATAATCTAAAGTCTTCTCTACAAAAAGTCCATTAAAAATAACAAACTTTTCAATGTAAACTAGTAGTTTCTCTTCAAACAACCTCTACTTACTTCCTCTACTCGCTTTATAATATAATATTAATTATAAATTAAATACGAAGACGCCAACCAAAATTCAAGCATAAAGTTATTAACGAGTTCCATTATACCAATTTCATGCAATAAGAAACTTCCATCCAACTATAGCATTGTGAGGAACGTCACTTACATTCACACCCACACCCTCACCCTCGCCCGTACGTGGAATTACAGATTCCGTTAATTTGTCGAGCTCTGAACAAGTTGGTCTGTTCTTGGAGCGATACTACCCAAGTTATGGGCGCTAGCGAATCTATTATGTGGCTTTCCTTTGAAATGTCTTCTGTTGACGGTTGAGGTTTCAATTCGATTGAAGTATTATCATATGTTTGCTCTGGTAACGAAAGAAGCTTCTTTTTAAATTTCGTCTCGCAAAAGACAATGCCTTGAAAATTGGACTGAAACTGTTGAACAGAGGGGTTTACTGTGTGTGTAGTAATACTAAATTACCTCCCTCCCTCTGCTTCATGCTGGACATATGGTATAGTTAAAAAAAACCTTTCAGAAATTGTATAATTCTGTATTTCAATACTCAATTGACAAAATATCTCAAATAACTAAAAGAATAATAGTATAATATATATACAATTAAGTAGATATTATTATATGGAATACAATATAAGATAAACGTACCATTTTCATGTAATAGTCATTATTATTATATGATAGTTTTGCTTGTAACTTGGGCCGTATACAATTTCACGAGCGCTTTCCTCGCCGAGCGTAACTTTTGCTTCCTTCAATAACGAAATTTCTCGATAGTTGCAATATGTTGTAATAAACATATTAATTTAATTTGAGATCAGTTTTAAAAGTTTTAATTAAATAAGTTGCGTTCGGTATTTTGATTGAAATATATGAAGTTTAAAATAAACTTTCTCCAGTGTAAAATGTAACAGAGAACTTATGAAAAGTGAATAGTTTTATAATTTGTTTTTGTGATGTATGTATATCTGAAAACATATTTTATTTGTAATGTAAATGTAAAGAAAATTTACTTTACGCTTTTTTCCGTATTTCAAGCAGAGAAGTCAGAGAAAACTTAGTAATAAGACACTCCGTCTTGAGAGGCGTAGCTGAAATATTTTTCTTTTCTTAGTGTGTGAACTTCCTATGGCATAATCGCGTCGCTATGGGTTACTCAACGCAACACGGAATGCCTCCAGAATTCGGTAGCAAATAGAAAACGGAAGTGTCTTAATGGGAACGGAGCTTAAAACTAAGTTGCTAGGTTCCCTTGCTTACCCTACTATATGCACGATATAATTTCAAGCTAAAAAATATGGCATCATTTAGATATATCGTGAAATATCTCACATATTTTTTTTCCCACCTTTCCAATCAACTTTTAACGAAGTATCGCCATAGAAGTACATTTACTAGGAATAACTCAACCGTTACTAACCCTTAGCTCTAATGGCGTGCAGGTATTTCCGAATAAGTGAACACTAAACGTAAGACTTGAGTCGTTCTAGACTTATAAAATGGATTTTATATCGTACTTGAATTGTTTTTTATTGTAGTTTTAAAGAAAGTTTAAGCTTTTTGATAGAAAGAAAGTAATTTTGTTTTTAACTTAATACTGTATCCCGTAAATAACTATAAATATAGACATATAAAACATCAAAATATACCTAACTTCACGAACTAATTTACCCGTACTAATTGAAGACCCTACCTGTATAAGGTATGTAGGTATAGGTATATAGGAGGCACAAATTAAGTTACACCTGTAGAGGTACGCTAGTATGACGCCAGACCTAGTATGACCTAAATTGTTTTGCGAGGCCACCAGCCCGACCTTTCCTGTCCTAGACAATTTAATAAGTGACTAAAGCTCGCCACACTTCCGCCCTAATTGCCTTGATGGAATTTTAGGGCTGTTATGTAATTAAAACGCGTGATTGCCGGGAAATTTCGTTAAATGAAAAACGAAATTTATTATTAGAGTTCTATCTGTAAGATGAATATAAAATTTTCCAAAGTGACTCGATACGTGATATATCGAAAATTCAGTGGTAAGAGGAAAACGGTGAGTCTTACCACAAGATTCCCACTGCTTATCTTTCTTTATGTGGAATACAAAGTGAAACTACAAAAAAACATAGAAATATACTACATTATCTTAAAATATAATATATACACTACATATTATACTTGTTTCTCCAAACAAAACATAAAAACAATATAATTCATATTACATTAAAACAATATAAGTTTTATTTTCATTATAATAAAAAGTAATATAACCGAGAATAATAATTCTATCTCGCCGGCGGCAAGCTCTAATGAATCTCAGAGGAAAACTTTTAAGCGAAGCGAAGCGAACGAACATTTACAAAACCACTCTTCTGAACATAAAAATTGTACTGCTAAATACCTACTTATTGTGAAATAATAGCTATAGTATTTAAGTACCAGCTAATTTTGTGGTGGAAACTTTTTTAAAGTTATCGCGGAAAATGTTGGATTGATTCGCGTTAATTATGAACCAGTTAACAGGTTTGAAGTGGAACGTAAACTGATTTTTATATTTTTTGACTTTCTTGATTTTTTTTTTTAATAAATCTAAGTAGAAAAAGCTCTTCCGTTACTTAGTGATCGACAGACAACTAATAGGCGACACTATTAGACTTAGAAAGTTGAAATTCAGCATTAACTATCTAAGCTTAAACTAACTAACTAACTTCAGTTGAAACTATCTAAGACTAACTCAGTCTTGGATAGTTTCAACTCAACAAATATTATTGGATCCACTAAGTCTTATATTCGGAACCAAATAACTAATTCAAATCCTTCTACATTAAAACTAATTATACGTTTTCTAAAAAAACTATTTCTCTAACCCATTAATTGGTTCACAGCTTACCTGGACCCATACATCGCGCCAGCCAGCCTAGAACAGCTGCTGGTATCTAGCGACGTGGTCGGCAACATCCGCTTCAGCCACCCCACCCTGTACGTGTTCCCTGGGGGACAGGGAGATGCTGCACTGTTTGGCATCAATGGATTCAACATGCTCGGTAAGTATTTAAAAACTTGTTTGATCTTTTTGGAATTTTGCATACAATAATAAATTGGGAGATCGTGACGTACGGATACAAGGATTTGACTGTAATCGTGGCTGGTTGTGGGTTCAATTTCCATTCGAGGAAATGAAATATTTACTACTTTTATTTTTTCGCCTTTCGCCTAACCTCGCTACATGCAGGATACAGCGAGAAAAGAAAAAGAAAAACACTTTGCCTCGTGGTCAGAGCAACCAAATGAGAATATTCATTCATATTTTTATTTATATGAAGAAATGAAACGTACTTTTAAAATAATACCTCTAAGTAAGAGCACGTTTTATGGTAAATTAAGCTAAATATAATATATGATTAACACTTAAATATTATAACTTTAAATATGAAACGTACGATTTAACAGTGCACATAAAAAAACCTTAAACTGACACAATGCAGTGAAAATGTAAAAACTCAAAGACGTAAAACGACAAAAAGTAATTTGATGTCTTGAAAAAGAATGGCTTTAACTAATATTCTTCTTGGCACACTTCCAACACTTGCCAAGGCTAGCGTCCGCCGGGAATTGGTGATTTAAGCTTCTTCTAAAGAATTTTCTTTTGTAGTTTTAACCTACTTCTATAGAAATGAGAAGTCTTGTTGCTATTCTAGGTACTTAACTACCTACCAATTTGGAGAAAATTTACCTTACTAGATAGCTAGATATATACCTTATATATCTATTTACCTTACAAAACGCGGCATTGAGTTCCGCCGCTTAATACGCAATGCCCCCCAAATTGAACGGGAAGTGGGGACGGATGTATCTTAATGGGAACGGAGTGCCTTAACACTAGATTCCCCCTGCCAACCCTTATATGATTGCGGAATACAACGTGAAGCTACAACTAAACTTTTCTATTTTAATAGTCATTTCATGTAGGTAATAGCAATTTTCATAAACAAAATGACTATTTTATATTTTTTTTTTATTAACTATTAACTAAAAAATTTTATATATATTTTTTTATTTTGAATATTTTCCATTGTTAGTAGAAAAATGAGGTAATATTATTATGTTAGATTAGTCCACGTAGGACACCAATAAGAAATATAAATATAGATAACAGGCTGAAACCACATCTTAGTCAGCGTTAAAAATTGCAATAAGGCTAAGAACTGCATTTGGCTGGTTGGCGTGCAGCCAGACGAGACGGAAAAGGAAAAAAAAATCTTCAGCGATTACCTGAAGTGAAGCACGTTTGTTAAAAGTTAGTTTACATTTTTTTCTTGTATATATATGTATGTAATTCTTCTGTAAAACTCAAAATGTAATTTACTTTTAAATTTTGATGCAAACCATGTTTAAAACATAATTATTAAAACATACTTTTAATTAAGAATTGAACCTACACACATAGTCATAAGATCACTTAATAAACAATTTAAAAAACATAAGATTTTTAATAAACAATCAATATCGTTATATAAACAAAGTAATTAACTTTACGTAGGTACTTCTGTGTCCATCATAAAGCAGTGTAGACAGAGGAAATGTAGTGTTAAGATTCTCAGTTTTCCACTTTCCGCCCAATTGTCGAAATATTACCTACATGTTGAACACCAGAACTCAACGCCGCAATTCAGGTTGACACCATAGCGAGGAAATGAATTCAATTGAGAATCAAACTGAAAACCGTCGCGTTGGCAA
Organism: Heliconius numata; assembly: GCA_016802625.1. Classification (NCBI taxonomy): domain Eukaryota; kingdom Metazoa; phylum Arthropoda; class Insecta; order Lepidoptera; family Nymphalidae; genus Heliconius; species Heliconius numata. The sequence goes on from JAEBDU010000007.1 coordinate 379,862, forward strand.
TCCGACGCCGTACTGTAAGACGACTTTTCCTACATAAATGATACAAGATAATCATTATCTATAAATTAAAAACAAATCTACGAGTAAACAAGTCTATTAACGATAGATATATCTATAGTGTATATAACAAGTGCTAGGAATCTGAAATTTTACATAGGAGTTACTTATAGGACGTAGGTGCTCGCTAAGACGGGAATTTGCAATATTCGACTTCTAAGGGGTTGTTTTTGGGGTCGAAAGTTTGTATGGAACTTCGTTACTACACATGCTAGGAGTCTCCAATTTTGCATAGACGTCACTAGGACCTAGCCATGGAGACAGAAATTAATAATAACATAGTTCACGCGAAACCGCGAGCGGGCCGCTAGTACTATATAAAAATATTAAACAAAACTACCCAGATAGACAGACAGACAGATGAATTATTACCATAATATCTAGAATTAGTCTCTACTATTAGTCGCTGGCATTGTTCGAGCGCAACCCCCGCGGTAGTTGCGTCGCGATTGTCTTTTTGTTCACATTTGGCTGACAGCCAACGCAACTTGTGCTTATGTTTGGCGTTTAAAAAACTATCTAAAAAAATGTTACATTTATAAAGCGGCACTTTAGAATATTACTTTACTTATTTTTTATTCATTTCATGATATATCCGGTATGAGGCGATAGGCAGAGGGAAGCTAAATTTTCCGCCCAATTTTCGAGACGTTTTGTGTTGAGTGGCGGAGCTTAGTGCCGCATCTTATCTTGAAGGAACAGGGAACGAAAAATCACTTGTTGTCCCGAGTGGGGAATGAACCTATAGGTGACTTTACATTTAGCAATCTGTAACAATGCGCTCTGTGTTGATAGTACAAACAAAAATATTTCAAATGCCATAAATAATGAACTTAACTGAAGATTATCTAAGGTTAGCTAATCAAGCTACCATAGCGTGGATTTATTTTTTTTACACAATTTTCCATTCTTCGTTTTCAACATAAATATGTATAAGATAAAAGTATTTTCAATTTGAATAGGTAGGTATAAATATTAAGCTTAAAAAGTATTTCTTTTACTTTGACCGCCAAACGACAACTTAAAAAGCACTTATATCAAAGAAAAATGTGGTGATTACTTACGTAAATGCTGTATTTCACACAAAATTTTTGGCTTTTCAATTCAAGTAGCCTTTCACTTTGACTTACATGCTACTTCCCGCACGGCTGGGAGGCAGAGGGAACCTAGTTTTAAGATATTCCGTTCCCCATTTTTTGCCCAATTATCAACACTCGGTGTTGAATGGTGGAGCGAGGATAATTTATACCCTCTAGTAGGAATCGAACACATTAACTTACAGTAAGACGATGTCACATTACGCTATGACGGACTCGGCGGTTCCCTTTCATTTCCAACTATCTTAATTATATTCATGCCTTTTTATATGGTATTAAAACTTATAGCCTTAGTTGTACAATGTAAATTTGGACTAATCGCAGTCCATATGACCGTAAGGCCCTATTTAAGAAGTGAGTCAAAATCTCTTATTAGGATTTTAGTTTTGTGTATCAACTAAGTACTTAAAAAACCATTTTTGAAGCTTTTAAATGAAAGGCCATTGTGCCGCTAAATATTGCTAAGCTGATAATGCGATGGTGGGGGGGAGGTCGATATGTTATATCTATATATATATATATATATAAAAGGACTTGTCCTCACTGACTGAGGTAAGACGCACGCACAGCCGTAACCGCTGTGCGTAGAAACGTGAAATTTGGACATCCACTAAGAAGGGATTTTGAAAAATTTTAAGCCTAAAGGGGTGAAATAGGGGTTTAAAGTTTGTATGGAAAAAAAAATAAATCAGCACTGATTTTTATAAAATTTGAAATTTAGATTTTTAAAAGTATTTAATTGAACACGTATTTCATCGTTTTCTAGAATTCTCCCCCTAAGGGTGCAAATAAGGGTTGAAAGTTTGTATGGAAAAATCTTTAAATGGCCACCGATTTTTATAAAATTTAAAACTTAGACTCTTAAAAGTATTTAATTGAACACATGTTCCATGGTTTCCTAGAATTATCCCCTTAAGGGTGCAAATTCTTAAATCGCCACCGATTTTATGAAATTAGAAATTTAGACTCTTAAAAATATTTAATTGAACATGTGTTTCATGGTTTTCTAGAATTCACCCCCTAAGGGTGCAAATAAGGGGTTGAAAGTTTGTATGGAAAAATCTTTAAATCGCCACCGATTTTTATAAAATTTGAAATTTAGACTCTTAAAAATATTTCATTGAACACATGTTTCGTGGTTTATTAGAATTCACCCCTAATTACGCAAGCGAAGCTGCGCGCGTCCGCTAGTTGTTTATATTTTAAACATGGATTTACATCTAAAGTGGACCTAACAATGATTCTTCTTCATAGTCATATTTGGGGATATATTTTCTGGGTAGAGGGCTGGACTTTAACTTTGAACGGGTATGTTCAAAGTTAAAGTGATTTTTTATTAGTGAAATATTACACCATACGTGAACCTCCTTAAACATATTATAACAATATTATTTATATCAATCGTATTTTCTTAAATAATAATATAAAAATAAGCCTTGATTATAGGCAGGTACTCCACCAAATCTTGTTACGTGATATTTTATACACATTAATTAAACGGCCACTTTTGTACCATGAAGTGAAGACTTTTACCCGAAATTTGATACTCGACAAGAGTGCTCTTAGCTTCTTATAAGGTGACCCTTCTTTATACATTATATATATATGAATGCCTAACCTTCTCTTATAAATACTATAATTAGAACCAAATGTTCTCTTACTAAAGGCGACTAGGTTGTTTAAATATTGTAATATGTACTTATTTATTTTAGATACAATAAATACAAATTTACTAATATATCAGTTTGAATCTACAACCATCCTACTTGATCAAATACCAACTACATATCTATGACGTTATATTTATATTATTTAAAATTTCCACAAAAAAAAAATCGGAAAGTAAAAAATTTCACTGACTTTTATTCATTTATCGAAAAAACCGTCAAACTGTAAAAAAATTCTAACAATATAGGTTTTAATGAATCCCGCGGAGATGAAATGTAAACAAAAACTTTTTCATTCTATTTTCCACAGCATTTCACACATAGCCTAAACTAAAAGCGCATCGAATGTCAATCGATTTAATTGGTGTTTTTTTGTCACGTCCCTAGAATATGAGAGTCGAAAAATATTATAACTATTAGTGTGAAAATAGAAATAGGAATTTTCATTCTAATAATAAGTTTAGGTGACATGAGAATGGTCTTAATAAAAAAAATGTGAATTAAATATATAGTTCATGCTTATAAAGCCGCGTGATCAGCCTCAATTGAGCCACAAATCACAATATATAGTGTAATGTGATAAATGGGCAAGATAATTGGCATTTTATGATACTGGTAATTAAATATACATATTTTCTCCTTCTCGTGAACTAAATAACCAATTGTGGCTTACAAAACCACAGAATTAATTTTCTTTTTCATGTAATGTAAGAACGGACACCATTATAAATTGATATCTATTGACATATCATTCGTATTGATTATAAATACACACCCTAGAAATCGTTAAAATTTATAAAAACATATTTTTACAGTACATTAAAATTATTAAGACAATATATAAATTACGTCAATGAGACAAATAAATGTTACTTACTTCTAATAGGTTCATTCAATATTCTCAGATAGTATCTATCAATATTTGATTAATACCAATTTTGATTAAAAGCAGGGATTCCCAGCCTTTTTTTGCTCAAGGACCACTTTTATATCAATATTGCTAGCAAGGACCACTCTGTAGGTATAATCAATATAAACTGTCATAATGAAACACAAATTTGAATTTGGGGCCATCGTGGCGAAGCGGCACATGCGTGTGACACCTTCATCGCACTAAAATTTAAATTATTCGAGGACCATTTCTAGGCTTCTGCGGACCACTGGTTGGGAACCACTGGATTAAAGGAACTAAATGAAACAACACATACACCCCATAACTGTGTAATTACTTTACATTCAAATAATTATTTATTTTACGACTTCTAATAACAATTTAAAGAATTAAAATGTTACCTAGATTTTAATTAATGTCGTTAAGAAAATAATATTATACCAACTATACCAACCTTTTATTATCTGTACGCTATACCGCATGACACATGTATAAGTGACAATGACAATTAGGCAGGTGCACCAAATTTTCAAATCATAAAAATTAAATTCGCGCTCTATTTCAATAATTTAAATATTTATAAACATGAATGGTTTAAAGATTAATATTAATAGACGTATTCTGGAAGAAACCGCTTGCGTGCTACGCGTACTAGATCGCTTCGGATTAAATGTAATAAAGTTATATTACAATCAAACTTTGTAGAGCTTCGCGAGGTCCTTCAAATGGAAGTAACTTAGAATTATGTATTAAGCGTAATACATTCTAGTTGCGAGAGGTAACTGCGACTGCAGTACAGTGGTTTACATCAAAAAGATTGACAGAACTAGCCCTTACTCTGTCCTATAAGGACAATCCAACATAATAATATTTTCTAAGTTCTAACCAGTAGTTCCTGAGATTAGCGTGTTCTATCATCTTTATAATATTGATTTTGATGTGTCATGTCCTATATTAAGTCATTAATCAAAAAGTAATCCATATATGAGATGTATTTGCTTTAATCAGCTGTATTTAATATCATCAGATATTTAATTAAAATTTTCAATACTGAATATTGTATTAAAATTATTTCACTTCATCAACAGCTGTGATTGAATCAAGGCTTATTCATTAAAAATGATGTTTCAGTAAACTTTGTAAATTAAATTTCCAATGAAAATATTTGTATTATTGGTTAGTGTAGTATTCTTTATTAATTATGGGTTTGATAGGTGAATTATATTTCTAATTGATTTTATGATATAACATAGTAATTATTGCACTTTTTTATATGTTATTCCTTGTTCTGTGTTAAAATATATCTGTTTGCATGTAATGGTTATAAGTTTAAATAGTATTTTACTTTTATTACAAAATATTTATTTCACAACCAGTAATCGCAAATAATATATTAATATATTTTAATTATATATAATATATCAAATTATTTTAATTAAAATGTGGAACTAGGAACACTAGGTTTCTTTACTTTCCATACAAAAAGGCTCATAAAATTTTATGTAATATATTAACAACTTTTTCATTGTTAATTTGTCTATGAACAATTGTATGAGAAGCCCTAAAATCATATCACATTTTAAACTATAATATCTAAGAACTACTGGTGAGTGATGTGGTGCAGTGACACAATTGTATGTGTATTACTTTAAATGCACTGAATATGGGTTTAATTCCCTCTCAGACAATGAAATATATATTTTTTATTTCATCAATCTAGTAACAAGGCAAAGTTCGGCATTGAGTTCTATCACTCAAACAATAATAAGGAAGGAGGAGTAGTCTAAATATCATAAAATTCATGTGATTTATAAATGGTCCCATTTAGCTTTTTTCTTATACTAACTTAAGAATATATCATTTACAATCAACTTTTTTCAAAATTCCAGTTGACGGCGGTTTCTCCAGAAAGGCGTGCTGGTGGGACTTTGCAAGACATTTGGATAGACTTGACGCGGTACTCTTCACAAGACTCAACAATTGCTCAGCATCGGGAATGGCTTCCGTGTTGCACCGTAAAGCAACTACTAGTGTATATCCACAGATTGGACATTTCTTCTGTAATTTAGAAGTGAGTTTATTATTTAATTTAATTTTACTTCAGGAATTTTAAAGGCCATAATGGCCCAATAGCACAGTGTCAATTGTAAAACCCAGTGAAACCCAATATTGCAAATGTCTTATTAAAGTAAATAAATTAAACTAATTTAAATCATACTTTTCACAAAATGGGCATGGCATGATGTTTAAACTCAAAAGTTATCATTCTGTACTACAATAGCAATAATTTATAAAATTAATTAATATTTCAGCTTTATGCGGGATGCGGGCGGCAGAGAGAACCTAGTGTTAAGACACTGTGTTCTCCATTTTCCGAATTCTTTGCATGTTGAGTGGTGGCACTCGTTTTGCTTTGCCTCTACACCAGAGCAAGACATGGAAATATAAATTTAAATAAATATTTCATTTCCTCGAGTGGGGATTGAACCCACAACCTGTCGTGTTTACACATGTGCCGCTGTGCCATGACTGGCCTCAAAATGGCTTGGCCTTTTTAAAATATGAAATTAAAATATAATTTTATAACAAAAATTTCAGGAACGCCGCTCCTTAGCAAGCCCTGATGGCGACAAGGACACAGATCCTCTCCTCGTGTCTCTTCTGCAGACAGGATCAGACATGATGACTGACTTACGACATATTAATTTAAAACCACAACACTGCTATAGAAGTCCTGAACCAATCAATTTGTATCATAAAGTTGGACATGGTGAGTCAATTTTAAAAGCTTTTATTTGAATTACCATATTAGTTGGTGTGTTAATGAATGTGAAATCATGCGAGTTCAAATTGATACACTTCCCAGAGTCCGATTGAGCTGTAATATAATCAATATTGTCTTTAATCTAAAATGGCCGCCGGAACACAATGGTGGTAAACAAATTTTTGCACAACCCTCCTAATATGGTTATCAAACGAGAGGTCTTGACTTGCGAAATACAATACACCAAAAAAAATCTAGAAAACTTTTTTTAAATTTAATATTTTATTAAATTGTGTATGAAAAAAAAAATTGGCATTAGCTATTAAGTTTTATAGTAAATATTTACAATGTTCAATTTTTGTACAATAAAAAAAAATATTTGTAAAGAGAATAAGATTAGGTTAATATTATAAAACATTTTAGAGATCATTTGTTATATTTTATTATCATTAATTTGTATATGTCGGTATATCATGTTAGTTGCCTATGCGACACGTACCGATTACGCCATATCAGGCGCGTCATCAATTCTTATTCATTCTACCTTACAACTTAATTGTTAACGATCATATAAAAGGCCGTATGGGTGTTGTACCAGTCTTGGCTATGGCGTGGCTCGGAGCACCACTCGTTGCATGCCGGCTTTCCTCGGCTATTTGGATAATTAATTTTGATTAATTATTTATTTTATTTACTAATGTGGTTAACAGCTATTTATAATGATATTGGGCTAGATCAGGCGATGTTGGTGTTGAATGCGAATGCTAGTTACTGTTAAGTGTACTCGGGTCTCAAGCACTGCTCTGAGCTTCACATCATTTAAAGAGAGTAGACAATATTAGTTATACTTACCATCTACTTCAGCTTATTTATTTATTACCTACATATACTCCAAACTGTTGAGGTACCTTGATTAATTTCTTAGGTGTGGATTTGAAATATTTTACCCTATATGCAGTTTCAATAAAAGAAGCGCTGCCTCTTCCACCCTGTATATATATATATATATCTAATTGTAATACAACATAAATTGAAGTAGAAATTGAAATAATTAATAGAAAATATTTACACAGACTTTATTATGTCTGTACAAGACTTAATAGTTTTCTTTTAAATAGTGTTAAATAAAAAAATAATAATAAGTTTTATCAACCTAATTTCTTTTTTCATCTGAATGGTCCTCTCTGTTTATTTACTTTACCCATTAAAGTAAATGAAAAGTTTTTAGCCAAAAATCATCAAAGGGCATGTATTTCTTATAAATAAATTCAATTGCATAATTTTTTTTTAGGGTAAATTATAAATAAACTTAATTGTTTCGAAATGTTTCTTTTTTAGAAAACTAAATATTTTCTATATTATTTTCAGGTACCCTAGACATGTACGTACTCAATCCGTCCAAGGACTCTAAATATGTAAAAGAATTTCTCAAAAGATGGCACAATAGCGAACAAAAGCTATTCGAAGGCGCAAGTATATCCGGACAATACAATTTCCCAATCCCGAATTTAGTATCAATATGCGCTCTTTTAGTATGGCGACCTGCTAATCCTGACGATACTATCACAAGAATTATGTTCCCAGGGTCGACGCCACAACATAAAATATTTGAAGGACTTGAACGATTAAGACACTTAGAATTCTTACAACATCCTACTTATACTGGAAGGCAAATGGTCACAGCGCCTGTAGCTACTACTGCAGTTGCAACTGTAACACGAACAACTAAACCGGTCACGAAAATTACTAAAGAAAGAACCACTATTGCAGAAAAAAGAGAAGTCGAGAAAGAACTAGATACAAAACTAATCAAAGACGAAACTGACTCTAAAAATATACTAGACAATAAGCTACTTAGTGAATTAGTTGATGGTGAAGATAAGAAAATTGAAGCGATTTTACAAGATGCTATTACTGCCAGAGTAGATACTAAGTTAGATGATAAGTTCGCTCAATACGAGAGCACTGTGTTAGACGGTCTGCCAAAGAAGAAAGATGTCAAAAAAAAGGTTGTGGATAAAAAAGCGAAACGCGTTGAAAAGACTGATGATATTAAAGACTCTATTTATAAAAGTACTGATGTGAAAAAAACTGATATTGAAAGTAAACCAAAACCAGAAACAAAGAAAAAATCAGAAAAATTAAAAACAGAAACTGTGACTTCCTCAATCAGTAAAAGCAAAGTAAGTCATAAGGTTACTGCAAGAAGTACTGAGAAAAAGACTGCCTTGACTACAATAGATAAAAAAGATGATAAAAAGTCTCCTCCGACCACACCTAAGAAAATGATAGATACAAAAACACCTACAACTATAGTGAAAGATAAAATTAAATCAAAAACTAGAAAATTAAGTCCAGGGAGCACTCCTGCTAAAAGCATGAAAGAAGCTAATAATAGAAGAGTTGCTGAGTCTAAATACAAACAAGTTTCTCCAAAACGTGACATTACGCAGAAAGTTTCAGATAAAAGAGAAACTAAAACGAAACGAGAACCAATTTCTCGTAGACCCCGGCCTTTAGCGTCACCTATTAAAGGAATGAAAGCATTAAAGAGCCCCACAAAATCCATGAAAGGAATGAAAGCAGATACGTCGAAGCTAAAAGGATTACAACGAGTAAATTATGAAGATATATTAAAAGAAGCTAAAAAATCTGATGAAGAAACATCAAGATCACTTGATGATATAAAACAGCAAGAATTAGATGAAAGAGAAGAACAAGAGATTGTGAGAGAAATTGAAGCAGTATTCAATAGGGATAGTGAAGCTGAGGAAAAAATGGAATTTGTCGGAAGGTCAGACATTGAAAAAATTACTTGCTTATTGGACGATACTAAAACGGAAACTACTGCTGATGGTGAATTCGAAGAAGAATACCTTATTATTGAAAAAGAAGAAGTTGATCAATACACAGAGGAATCAATTGCTGACAGAGAAAGTAGTCACGAAAAAGAAGATGAATTACAGAAACATTTAAAAGACAAAGAAGAATCTGAAAAGAAAAAATCAGATAAGGATAATCAGTTTGAGCAAGTTGCTGATGTAATAAAAGCACCTGAGAAAGAGGTAGAATCAAAAGAACACTCAGTAAGTGTAGAAGAAAAACAAGATATAAGCAGCGAAAAGAAAACATCTGATAGCAAAAGTGGTGTAATTAAACCAAAAGATTCACTTGAAAATATTATCCAAGAATCGCAACCAGATGAAAAAATTTCTACAACTATCGAATCTGGCGCAACTACCGCACCTACATTGCCTGAAGACGAACGTATTCCATTAGATGATATAAAGGAGGATCAACATGTAGAAGAAAAACATATTAAGGAAGAAACCAAAGAGATTCTTCCCCCCCGAACTCTTGTAGATACACAAAAAATAATAACATTAGATAGAAGTCCAAGAGTGGCACCACTTCCTGTACCTGTAAGAGAAATTGTTAAAACGCCAGATGAAGTGGCAGATTTGCCTCTACACGAAGAAGTCGACTATCGAGGCTATGAAGATAAGAAAACACCACTCGAAGATGACTACAAACATAAACCAGGCTTAGGCATAGATAGTGAAATTAAAGTACCTAAAGACTTAAACCTTGAGAAAAAAGTTCCAGATAAAGATTCAAAGGCAATACAAGACGATATTATTGTAAAAACTGTACGTCCGTCTCATGCAGAATTAGTAACAGTTACACCTGGTTCAGCACCTGAGTCACCTATGTATGCAGATCATATAAAGCCTACATTAATATCAGCTAAAGATTTACAACCTGTAAAAGAATATGAAGATTCTGCCTTCGCTTATGGGCAATTTACAGAAAAATTACGGGAGACTCATATAACGACTGTAGATTCTCCTATAAAAGATGATGTAGTTTTAATTGAAGAAATATCTTCTATGCCAGAAAAAATACCATCTATACCAGAAGATGTAGAAAAAGAAATAGAAGAAGCCCGTAAATTAGATATTGCTGAAAAACCACTACCAAGTCCTAAAGAAGTGGAAAAAATAGTAGCCGATGTGGCGGAGGTGTTAAAATCAGATAAAAGCTTAGATGAACTTATAGCAGAAAAGTCACCTATGCTTCGAAAATCTCCTGAAATGTTTACAAAATTTGGGGAAAGTACAATTGAAGCAACAAAAAGTTTCTTATTTGAAGAAAAAGAGCAGCAAATCGTGCAACATGAAATTATAAGTACTGACATTGTTTTGCCCACTGAAATTGATAAAAAAGTCCAGAAGGAAATATCTCCTGTGAGATCAGTGACCTCCGAAGAAATAAGTGAGGTATCTGATAAAACGGTTTTAAGTGAAGGTAAAAAAATTAAAAAGGATGAAAAAGAAACAATATACGTTAAAAAAATTGAACCTGTGGATATTACAGAAGCACAAGATGGAAGTCAAGTTAATGGATTTTCTACAGAATTATCGTTAACAACTGAAAAAGATATAGAAAAATCACAGGAAGAACCAGATTTTCACATTGAAAAAAGATTAAGCGTGACCTTAGAATCTGCTAAGACTTTAGAAAAGCTAGAAGAAAAAATGGCAATTTTAAAAAACAAAGAAGATCGCCATTTGTTAGACAAGGATAAAATGTCAAAATCTGAATTAACCGAGGCTTCCCCGGAAATAGTTGAAGAGAAAGCTAAAGAAAAATTTGTCGTCGAACCATTTAGCCCCAAAATGGAAATTCCACTCAGTAAAGCTCTTGAAAAAGAACTTCTTACTGAGTATAAAACAGATTTTACTGAAATAAGTAGTGAACGCAAATCAATACCAACTGACACACAAGAAGTATCTAGTCCTGATTTAATACAAGACATTAAGATTATGTCAAAACAGATTGTAGCTGATGAATCTGCAGTCCCTATCATTTCTGACAAACTTGATGAAAAGCAAGTAAGTTTAGACAAAGATAAGAGGAAACTGTCCAAGGATGACGACAAGCAAGAAAAACAGGATGAGAAAAAAAAAGAAAGTAAATCAATGATAAGCAGTTTTATGAATAAATTTGATGAGAAAATTAGTAAAGCAAAAGGATTATTCAGCAAGAAAACCGAAAAATCGATTGAACAAGATGAACCGACTTTAAAAGTCGATACTTTAAAACATGAGGATAAAATATCTACTTCTGAAAAAATTAATGAAACTGTTTTGAATTCTGTTAAACCATTTGAAACATATATTATAGCTTTGATAACATCTCAAAGGGAACTCATTGAAGTACTTAAAGACTTTACTGAATATGGAGAGTCGGAGGAAAATGTAAGTGTTAAATCTGAAAAAATTATTGTGGAACAAGTAATAATAGTACGAACGACGATAACACGTATAATAAAAACGAAATTTGCAGACAGCTATGGTATAATAAGGAAGCTAAGGACTTTGACTTTAATTACAATTACTGACATTCGTCCTGATGGTACTATGTCTACCGAGATTGACGGAAACACTGCTATTAATGATATTGATGATAAACTTGCTGCTGAAGTAAGGCGTTTTAATATTAGAGAAGAAATATCATATAATGAGAATATACTAGAAAGCAATATCAACTACAATAGCCAACATATATATGAAAAAAGTTATATTAAAACTACTAAAGAAATTGTAACTAATCAAATGAAATTAAGGAAAAAAGTTAAAACTATAGAGGAAATTACCAATAATATTCATTTATCAGATAATATTATAGAAAATGTTAAAATAATACGAATATTTTATGCAGATTATAATGCCATAACACACAGAATAACAAATGAAAAAAATTTAAAAGTAATAGTAAGCAGTACTAAATATATCAAAGATTCCAAACAAGTACCAATGTTTGATGACATATCAATAATACAACAAATGATAAATGAAGTCAAGTCAGAGAATATTACAAAAACATTAAAACGTGAAGACGGAAGGTTTCAAACAGCAGCAACTCCTAAAGCCACGGAACCTTCTGAGAAAAAGGAATATATCGAAAAAGCACCAATAGCAGCTCAATTTAACAAACAAGTTCCCAGTCATGTACACGATATTGAATTCAAGCATATTCCTGAAAAGCAGGACGAAAAGCCTGAGAGCTCTGACGAACAACAGAAATCGAAACCTATTACTCAACCTCAAAAAGAAAAGTCTAGCCCTATGATGGATATCGAGCCCACACCAGGGCCACCAGAACCACCTAGTCCAGTAAAGGATATTGAAACCAAGGCTATCATTGAGAAATTCGACGACAAACTTGAGGATAAGGCTCCCAGTCCAGTTACAGAGCAGGAATCTAAACCTTCACCAACTAAACCCGATGAGAAGGTACCTAGTCCTCTAAAGGATATTGAACTCAAACCGGTCATTGCAAAACGTGATACAGACGTCCCTAGTCCTGTTGAGGAAACGGAAAAAAAACCTGAAGTCAAAGCTTACAAAGCAAAGGTTAGTCCTACAAAAGCCACTGAGCCCACACCTATCGTCACAAAACTTGACGATAAGTCTCCTAGTCCGGTAAAGGAAAATATACCTGAACCTACAGCAGTTAAACTCGATGAAAAGGCACCAAGTCCCGTAAAGGATATTGAAACCAAGACTAGCATTGAAAAACACGATGACAAACCTGAGGATAAGGTTCCCAGTCCAGTTACAGAGCAGGGATCGGAACCTTCACCGACTAAACCTGTTGACAAAATACCTAGTCCTCTGAACGATATTGAACCCGAACCGATCATTGAAAAACGTGACAGAAAAGTCCCTAGTCCTGTTGAGGAAACGGAAAAAAAACCTGAAGTCAAAGCTCACAAAGAA
>JAEBDU010000007.1:403123-431760 GCA_016802625.1 Heliconius numata
CGGTAAAGGAAAAAGTACCGGAACCTACAGCAGTTAAACTCGATGAAAAGACGCCTAGTCCAGTAAAGGATATTAAAACCAAGCTTATCATTGAAAAACACGACGACAAACCTGAGGATAAGGCTCCCAGTCCAGTTACAGAGAAGGAATCGAAGCCTTCACCAACTAAACCTGATGACAAGGTACCTAGTCCTCTAAAGGATATTGAACCCGAGCCATTCATTGCAAAACATGACAGAGAAATCCCTAGTCCTGTTGAGGAAACGGAAAAAAAACCTGAAGTCAAAGCTTACAAAGAACAAGCTAGTCCTACAGAAGTCACCGAGCCCACACTTATCGACACAAAACTTGACGATAAGGCTTCTAGTCCAGTGAATGAAAATGTATTTGAACTCACTGAAGCTAAACTCGTTAAAAAGGCACCTAGTCCAGTAAAGGATATTGAAATCAAGCCTATCATTAAAAAACTAGGCGACAAACCTGAGGGTAAGGCTCCCAGTCCAGTTACAGAGCAGGAATCTGAACTTTCACCAACTCAACGCGATGAAAAGATACCTAGTCCTCTAAAGGATATTGTATCCAAACCGATTATTGCAAAACATGCCACAGAATTCCCTAGCCCTGTTAAGGAAACGGAAACAAAACCAGAAGTCGAAGCTCACAAAGAAAAGGCTAGCCCAACAGAAGTCACTGAACCGACACCCATCGATACAAAACTTAAGGAAAAGGCACCTAGTCCTGCGAAAGAAATATTATCTGAACCTATAGCAGCTAAAGTCGATGAAAAGGCACCTAGTCCAGTAAAGGATATTAAAACCAGGCCTATCACTGAAAAGCACGACGAAAAACTTGAGGATATGGCTCCTCGTCCGGTGAAAGAAAAAGTATCTGAACCTACAGCAGCTAAACTTGATGAAATGGCACCTAGTCTAATAAAGGATATCGAAACCAAGTCAATCATTGAAGAACACGTCGATAAGCTTGAGGATAAGGTTCCAAGTCCAGTAACACAAAAGGTATCTGCACTTACATTATCAAAACTCGACGAAAAGGTGCCCAGTCCTGTAAAAGATGTTGAATTTAAGCCAATGATGGGACCTGCAGCAGCTAAATTCGACCAAAAAGTGCATAGCACCGAACTTAAAACAGATAAGATTTGCGCAACAAAGGAAACTGAATCCGACGAAATGGCTTTTGCTCAAGTTGACGACAAGGAAGTTGTTCCAGTTGCAGAAAAATCTTTTCAATTTAAATCGGAGGACATGGAAGATAGTTCACAAGATTATTTAATTGTTGAAGAAATATCTCTTACTGAGGATAAAAAAGAGAGAACAATTACATTAAATGGTAAAAATATTTTACAAATAACGACTATCACAACAAGGAAAGAACTTTTGATCAATGATAACACGGCTGAAAAGAAATTAAGGACTACTATTGTTACCGTCACAGAATCTATACTACCAGAAGGTGTAACAGAAAAGACAAAAGACATAAAAGTATATATCTCCGATTATGGAGTAGAACCTCACTTGTCCGATGAATTTGAAGAAATTGGTGACCCTGTTACTGAAGTGTCATGTGAAAGAAGGAAAGTATATAGAAATGATACTATTGTCCAACAAAAAATATCGAAAACAATTACCAAACAGGCGTTAGTGAATAGAAAATACAATATCAAGGTAACAAAGACGACAGTTAAGACTGTTACAGAAGAAGAGTATCCTGACGGTGCCCAATCGGTAACTACAAGTGAAGAAGTTTTGTTTGATGACAAATCTGTATTACCCACATATAAAACAGTGTTAGAAAAATCACAAGCTATGGCCGCTAGTGAGTCTTCATCAGACTTAACTTCAGTAACATTTAAAGAAGAAAAACCAGGATCTGAACAATCTGGCTCACAGATTGAAGATATTCCAGAAGATTTTACCATCATTGAGCAACCTAAAACTACATTATCTACAAAATTAGAAAACATATCCGAAAGTGGTATAAATATCATTAGAAAAACGACAATAACAATAATTGAAGAAATATTTGGAAATACCAAAACCAACACAAAAAAAATTAGAACTGTTAAAATATCAACTATTGAAGATGAATATCCGGATAAAACCTTAAAAACTACAACTAATAAAGAAATTTCTGTAGTTGATGAAATTCTTCATCCAGAAAAGAGTCAAATAGAACAAAACACTGATTTGGCTGATTTTGATTATTCAGAGGAACCTTTAGAAGAATCTACTACAGAAATTGCTTCTATTACAGAAAATGATGTAACAATAAAACGTAAAATAATCACCACTAAAACAACTCAAGTATTTTATAATATTTCTAGAAAAATTAAATGTACTAAAGTTACCATAAAAATTGTAACAGAAGATGAATATCCTGATGGTACTGTAAGTATAAAAGCTACTGAATCAACATCATTTACTGAAGAATATGTCGATACAAATTACGTAAAAGAAAAAATTAATCAACAAACTAAGAAACAAAAAAAACAGGAAGTAAGAATTGACGAAGAAAACAAAATGACTCCCCGAGTCAATGGAGAATCTATACTTCGAAAAGAATATCATTCAAGCAAAGATAACCATAGATTTGTGAAAGACAAGGAAAGTTTAAGTGATAAGACAAAAGCTGACTCAGAAGTTGGAAAATTTGAAACCTATAAAGAATTAAAACCACACGCAGCAACAAAACCAGTGAGTGAAACAGAACGAATGCTACATGAAGAAAGGTCATTCGCAGTATGTATGCCACACGGTAGTAGTAAAAATATATTGGAGGACATTGAAAGGGAAAGGCCTATTCAATCTTTGACGCATAGTAGCTCTGAAGACATTTCTAAAGAAATTAGCTTAGAAGAAAAATATTCATTTGAAAGCACAGAGAAAAGTCAAAAGCAAGCAGTTAAAGAAAAACAAACACAACTTTCAATGTATGGCTCTAACACAGATACAATTTCTCACACTAAAGAAAAAGTTTTACCGACGGATATGGAGTATTCTCCTGAGAAGGCAGTTCAATTAGTAGAAAGTATACACAAAGCTTTTAGTGACGAAAAAGTGCAACAAGGTATTAAGTCAGAGTTTGTCGATTCTCTGACAGTGTTCCCTGAATGCGAAAGGGTATCTACTCCACCTACTGTTCCTGTTAGCCCATTACCAAAGGTTCCAAGCAATTTCCAAGATATTAAAACAAGTGATGGTGTACAAAGCGAAGTAACTTATGATAAAACACATGAAAATGAAGAAACTATTACTAAAGTTGTTCACGTAGGTGACGATGTTCTCACCCAAAAAATTTCAACATCTACAGAAAAACTACCCAAAACATTAAAAAGTAATTTTGATGATGACTCTGATAATCTCAATTTAATGCAAACAATAGGTAAAATTAAAACTGAAACTGACACTGTCACAAAAATTATTAAAGAAGGTGAAAACGTCGTCACACAAACAATAACAACAGTAACCACAAAAGAAATAATATCAAGAGAAGATGGTACGCCTCAAAACATTAAGACAACAATTGAAACTACTACGCTTAGCAAAAGTTCCGATGGGTCTACAACAACTACTAGGGACACACAAACTTTACTTTCTGAATGTTCTTCCAGCCTCAAATCTACCTCATTAATGGATTTATATCCAAAAGATAGTAAATTAGAAAAATTCTACCTCGAAACTTATGATGATAAGACTGATTCTATTTCAAGTAGTGAAGAAAAAAAACCTCAAGCGTCTTCCACTACTCCCATAATCATGGACACGAAAAAAGAGGAAATTTACTCTAAATCTGATTTCTTAATAGATTCTGATGATTCTGAAGAAAATGTAGAAGATACTGTAATTGACACAGATGTAAGTAAACGGGTTATTAAAGAAAATAATATGGATGTAGTGGAAACAATTACAACAACCACAAAAAAAGAGACATTAAGAATAAATGAAAATAAGAAAAATATAAAAACGACTATCGAAACGATTACAACTAAAGAATATCCTGGCGGTTCTAAAGACATTCAAAAAAATGTTGAAGTTAAAGTAGAAGAAGTAAATGTTGATACAGATAGTAACATTGATAAGATACTAAGTGACTTTATTTTATATGGTGAACCAGAAGAAAATGTCTCGACAAAAACTGAAGAAATACTTATTGATAATATTATTATTAAAAGAACAATGTTGACTAAAATTATCAAAACAAAGTATTCTGATAATAATAATCACATACGAAAAATCAAGACCGTTACTACTGTTACTACTACTGATGAGTACCCAGACGGGTCGTCTCAAACTAAAATAGATTGTAGTACTTCCTTGACTGAGGTTGAGGAGCAAGATGTAATAGAAACTACAGAACTTCATGACTATACAACTATAGAAAACAAAACAGTTGACGTTGAAACACAAGAAAAAAATGTAGTCTCAGACGGTAAAAATATATACCAGTTAATTACTACAACTACTACAAAAGAAATTTTAACAACTAGTGATAAGTCGAAAAAAAAGTTAAAAACTACAATTGAGAAAATTATTGAATCAACGTTTTATAACGGAGTTAAAGAAATCACTAAAGATACACAAGTATTGATTTCGGATTATAATCTAGAATCTGTGGATGATATTCCTGAAGGTTTTGAGCTTACTGGAGAACCACACGAAGAAACGAGTGAAGAAGTGGAATTTGTAAAGGAAAATGAAATAAATATTAAACGAACAATTACAACTACTATTATTAGTCAGGAGCTACATAATGTATCAAAAAATATCAAACGAATTAAAAAAACTACAAAAACTGTCGTTTCAGATGAATACCCTGATGGATCTACTATTATTAAAACAAGTGAAAAAATATCAACAGTTGATGATGATTTACAATTATATCATAAAGAAAAATCTCCTCTTTTACTATCGAAAGATATATTATCTGAAAAATTATCGCCAATTTCAACACATGAAGAGGATAATGAAAAAATAGAAGAATTACTTGAAGATCTTAGCGTCAAAGGAGAACCTGAAGAAACCGAAACAAGCGAAGACAAAGAAATAAAGTACGAAGATTTTATAATACAAAGAAATATCACGGTAAAAGTTACTAAAATAAACTATGCTGATAATAACGGAACAGTGAAAAAAATTAAATGTATTACAACTACTACAACTGCCGATAAGTACCCAGATGGCTCTTCGCGAATCAGTGTTGACAAAAGACAATCGATCTGTGACGTCAATGGCGAAGAAAGAATGCAATCAGATGATGACCTGAACGAATTTATACATGTCTTAGATAAATCTGTCAATGTTGATAACCAACAAAAAACTATTGTAAGGGATGGGTTAAACGTCGTACAATTGATAAATATAATTACCACTAAAGAGACATTAGCCACTGAAGATTATTCTATGAAAATTATAAAAACTACTATAGAAACTGTCACTGAAACTAAATTGCCAAATGGAATTACTGAAGTTACAAGAGACGTAAAAATTTCAGTTTCTGATTATACTAGTGACTCTTTTGATGAAAATCTAGTTGGTTATATACAACTAGGAGATCCTGATACAAAAACAAGTATAGAAACGGAAGAAATCATTGAAGATGACAAAATTATAAACAGGAAAACAACCATAACTATAATTAGAGAAGAATTTGAAAATGCGGAAACTAAAAGTAAAAAAGTAAGAACTACTACACGAACTACGACTGAAGATGAATATCCAGATGGGGCAATTGTAATTAAAAAAAGCGAAAAAGTCTCCGTTGCCGACTTCCTCCTTAAAGAACCTAGCACTAATGGTAGTCTGGAACCTGTAGATTCATATGACGGGGAAAGCGAAGTTGTAGAAAGCACTTCACAGGATACAGTTGTCAACAATGAAATAATCAAAAAAGGAAATACAGAGATTAAACGCACAATTACTACGAAAACTAAAAAAGAAATTTTAGCGAGCTCAGATAAAGATATCGAACGTGTAAGAACTACAATTGAGACTATTACTGATGATTTATATCCCAATGGACTAATAGAAACTACGAAAGACATTAAGATAACAATCTCTGAATCACAAAAAACATATAATAGTGATTTACAAGCTGCGCTCTATGGATTGAAACCAACTGGTAAAGTAAAAACAGCAGTTGACAAAAAAACGAATATAATATTTACAGACGATTCAAAAAAAATTGATCAAATCATAACAACGTACATTACCAAGGAAGAAATGATTAATTCTGAAATAAATTTATTCGCTGTTAAAACTGTAACTGAAACTGTAACAGAAAATAAAAATGAAGATGGAATAACACAGATCACTAATGATTTGAATACACAAGTAACATATCTCCCTCAAGGTACAAGCCTAGACGACTGGTCTCCGGAGGAATTGGATCGAATAGAAAAAGGTCCTACTACTATGGATACAAAATCTATAGAGCTAAGCAAGCCAGAGGATATTAAAGATTTAAAACCATCTATTTCTGAGTTACCACTAGAAAGGAAACCAGACCCACAGACTGAACATAAACCTAAGAAAAGGTCTCCAGTCGGAGAAATAACTACTGAAACTGATACTTTTACCAAAATCGTTAAGGAAGGTGACAACGAAATAACGCAAACAATTACTATAGTTACAACAAAAGAAGTCATAAGTCCTGAAAAAATTAAAGTAACTGTTGAAACGACGACCGTAAGTAAAGGAAGTGACGGTATAACTAAAACTACAAAGTCAACAAAAACAACAATATCTGAAATAAAGGAAGAATATGAAGAAATAATTGATACGGGTGAAAGTGAGAAATCGTTCTCTAAGCTGTCATCAAAAGCAAGTGATCTACGAAGTTCTTCTGCAGCTAGTGACGATTTAGATCACCCAGGTATTTCATCTCCACCTTCTGATATTAGCTCCAGAGAATCACGAGCTGCAACACATATTTGGGGAACTGAGAGTAGCGGAATGTACTATAGTGACGATGACGGTCAAGCTAGTCCAAGTAGTACAAAGTCCCAAATAGCACATTCACCGAGATCAAATTTAAGCTTTGAGCTTGACACAAAATCACCTCATTTAAGAGAGTTAAGTCACGACAGTTTCCCAAAAACAGAATTTGATCCAATGTCGACCTCAATTTATGGACAATTACCTGATGACGATTCATGTACATATTCAACACATTCCGAAGATAAGACTGAAATTTACTTTACAGATAAATCACTATCCAAAACAACGGAACAATTTTTATCGCATGAACAGTCACAATCCGAAATTAAAATTCATTCCAAAGCGTCAGATGCATCATTTTTGAAAGAAGCCGACGAGCATTTTGAAAAAGCCATAGAAGAACATAAAAAAGTGAGTGGCTCTGACGTAATATCGAGTGTAACTGGTAAATATAAATTGGATCAGCAAGAATATTCTAGTATTAGTCATCTGGAAAGTGAATCAGAGTCAACTTCACTAACACTTAAAGATATCAAAACAGAATCAAAAAAAATTAGTTCTTGCTCATCAACTAGCAGCAGCAGTAAAACTGAATCAAAATCTGAAAAAAGTTATTCGAAAGATCCCATAGAATCTTGGGGTAAACCTCTGGGACTACCAAGTCCAATATTGCCACCCAGTCAAGTAGATGGAAAAAGTACACCGAAGAAACAACTTACCGCAAACGTATTAAATAAAAATAAGATAAATCAAGAAAAAAGTAAAGAAGCTAAAAGAGCTGCAGAGTCTCCTACGAAGAAAAAATCCCCAGCTCCTATTTATATGGATCTAACATATGTTCCCCACCATGGAAATTCATACTACTCTGCTATTGAGTTCTTCAAACGGGTCCGTGCTCGATATTACGTCTTTTCTGGAACGGAGCCATCAAAAGAAATATACAACGCTCTTCTTGATGCGAAAAAGACTTGGGAAGATAAAGATTTAGGTAAATTTATTTATGATTACTTTAATTACTATGTTTTCTATTTTCACTCTGTATCCCGCATGTAGCAGAGTAGGCAGAGGGAGCCTAGTGGTGAGACACTCCGCTACCTTTTCTTCGAATTCTGGATTGTATATTGAGTGGCAGAACTCGACGCCACGCTTTGGGTCGACACCTGGACTTTTTTTTTTTTTTTTTAAACACCTCAACCCACGGGCGCATAGTTGCCCGTGCCTTTTTTTATTTTATGAAAGTTATTTTAATGTGGCGTACTTAATTTTGGGACAATTTAAACTGTACTTATATCTAGAGCTTATACTAGAGGGGTTGGATGAGACCCCTACCGACAATTTGTTTTTTTTTTAATATATTATTAACATATATAATTTATTTAACATATATACTTGTCTTTTATATAATTACTTTATACATGTATAGAACACCTTCGCCTATTAGACACCGACACCTGGACTATGTTATGTTATTTAAGGATAAAATTTTGAATGTTATTAACTAATGTTTTTCTTTTGTAGAAGTAACGATAATTCCCACGTACGACACCGATGTTCTTGGCTACTGGGTGACCGAGAATGAGGAAGCGCTTGAGAAATACAAGATCGACCTGTCGCCATCAGCTTCTAGGTGTACCATCAACTTACAAGACCACGAAACATCTTGCGCGGCCTATAGGCTCGAGTTCTAGGTGTCGGGTCTATTTGTAGCCTTCTCATCGAAGAAGTAATCCTCCTTAATTAACTCACTCAATAGGTGCTTTTTAATGGGGTACCAAAGAGTCATTTATTGTTGTAGGAATTTAAGGCTGTGATAAAGAAAGAAGCATTGAAAAGCACCTAAATTGGAGGAAGCTACTTCGTATGAGATAGTTTGCAAATAGTAAAATCTATGTGATATTAGAACGCAATCAACAGACTGCTGTGGAGTTTAATCCCGTAGACTTAAACAATGTGTAGTGTTATTTATGCGACGACCGAGTGTCGATCCTGAAACGATTCCTTTACTATATCCAACTCCAAAGTCAATAAAACCAAATTCTCGACCTAATAACGGAAACGTCCATTTTTTTCTAAAACTGTTTTCTAGTAGCGTCATTGACAAATAGTACATGCCATTTAAAATATTTTTCTGACGGTATTTTTGAATTTGGTCTTATACAATCAGTAGAGCTTTTATACACGATTTTTAGCGAAACCAGTCCATTTTGTTTAGCCAAAACACCGCTTGTGCGAAATATCTAAATTTTGGAAAAATTATTTTGCTAAAGCATTGACTTCTTGGTAGGACGTAATTTAATATAATAATAAATACTTTATGCAAATTTTATTTTGGCGAAACGCTTTACGACGGACGTAATGTATGCAAGTCCAGTGCCGACACGAGGATATCAAGGACGAGTACTAAATTTCATCTGAATTACACGAATGGTTTTGTAATGTGATTGAAAGTTTAAATAAAGAATATATTTTAATAACTGTCTTAAAAAGACGCTTATAAACGTCGTACGACGAACTAGTGCTGCTTGCACTGTTACGTAAATTAATTATAAATAAATTGACATCACTATGTCCTATATTCCTGGAGGCATTAATATCCCCACTTGTTTGCGCCAGGTTGTGTGGATAAAGATAGATTCCTCAATGTTTTTGTCAGCACAACCAAATGCGTGGCTAGAGAAGGGTAATATAGAATCTGGTGTGTTTAGAGTTTACGGAACTGTGCCTGTATTCCGTCTACTTCTACATCCACCAAATTGTCTATAGTTGACTAGTCCTGACCAAGTTGAGATATTATTGTCTTCCCAGAAAACCAATCAGCCTAAGACGATAGAGAGCTTACTCCATATTAAATAAATGTTTTATTAGAATTATTAATACAAATAAAAAAACAATATATTTACCTTTGTTTTAAGTTGAAATCTGCTTGTTGCGTCGATGCGATATAGTTTAAGTGAGTGTTGTTTAAATTTAACTCATTTCATGTACAGAATGTTGACAGAATCTCTGACTTTATAATGGTTTGGCAAAAATTTGGTCTACTTTATTGAATAGTTTAAAACTCTAGTCGCCTCCAACCCAAATAATTGACACGTAGCTATTATATGTTCCTGTGTGAATTGATTTATAGCATTTTTATATGTTGTTTCCTATTGAACGCCAGTTATCTACGTGTACACTGTACAGGTACCATCTTGTTAGAACAACGCTTAAGTTAAAAATTACATTTAAATTGTGTGAGAGAATGTGATATTGACAAAATTCATCAAACTTACCATTTAGCATAGTGGTTAAGCTGTAAGAACTTTCCTCGGATAAACATTTCCTTTCGTTGTTTGCCAATAAAATTGAATATTTCGAGTCAATTAATTTTAAGTCATCCATAGTTTTAAGCCGACTTGCTCCTCTCGCCTGACATCGCTTTATTTGCCAAACTTTATAAATAAAATATAAACTATAGATAAATATAAAAAATAGAGAAAATGATTCTGTATAATTGATGGCACCAGCACAATGTAATAAAATAATTAAATGCATCAACAGGTACATTAACTACTGTACGAGGATACTATATATTTATTTTATACAATATTATAAAGAACGCGTGTTTATTTTGTAGTTATACATACTTATATTAACGTTTGAGCCGAGTGTTGTTTGTGTGAGCACAATTATGTTTCGGAAGGCTTAAATACAAAGTTGTGAGTGGGAATAACAGGGAGATGAATCTTATTTAAATGTTAGCGATCAAACGACGATGCACTCTTTGAGGGTCCTGATCTTCTGTTGTCTCGCCTCATTCGATTTACTTTGGCTTTGCTGTAGTGGCGTAGTTCCCGAGCTCTGCTGTAACATAAGTGTCTAAATTAGATCGCTGTTCCTCCTCAAAGTGGGCATCGCTTTTTGAATGTTGGGAGTGTTCTTAGGCTTTCAAGTTTCGGCCGGCACCCACAATTCCGCTGGCTCCAAGGCCTGACACTTTACTATGTATTTTATAGCTAGAACTCTAATTAATGCATATTATATTAGGAATATTAAAATGTTATTAAAATTAAGAATTGTATCAGCTTAGTGAACATCAATAGCTCTGAAAAATAAATCATTATTAAAATTATTAAATGTTGTATTCTTCATATTATCACTGATATTATGTTTGTTTTTATTAGCGCTTGATATGTCGTTAGTTATATCAATATTTATGGTGGAACGGAGAAAGTAAAGATCGAGTTGTTCTATAGTTCCTAATGGAGAAGCAGGCGTTGGATGAGTTCGGACTAGACTATTTAAATTAATTAACGTTAAGTTTAATTGGATTTATCTAGCTTCTAATTGATTTGTGTTATGAATCGAAATGTATACGGAGGGTGTAGGTAAGATTGGAAGGCTTTTTGGTGCTAACATCTGATGTGCTAGTTTGTTTATATGCGTTTCTTTAAAAAATTTCGATGTATTATATCGACTTTACTACAAATTTTGTAAAATTCACCAAAAAAATCGAATGAAATTCAAAACGCTGCAAATGTAAGACCTCAAATAGATATTTTAGATAAAAATGGCTTCGCTTCTGTACATAATTTGTTGACAAAGTCAAGATATATGAAAGTCGAAATTTATTTAGGAAAAGTGCACGCTTGATGGCAAGAGACTGATTTTGTGTTTTGTATTTTAGAAATTTCTTTAAATTTAATAATTTCAATAATGATGTCCTCTTGTGGGTCTTTAAGTATTTGTAATTTAATGTATTAATGTAAATTAACTATCGAATATGAATCAATCATTGTATCAGTCATCGCTAACCATTCGGCGTGTGTGAGGTGTACGGTTCACTAAAATAATAAAAATATTTCAAAAATGTTATGGCTGATTTCATTTTGTTTTGAGTTTTGTATTGAGATTTTGTTTCTTATTGAACGTAGATATTTTTTTATTAATATGATTGACAAAGAGCACGCTATCTCTCTCTTTTCACATACCTACTGCCTATTTACAAGTCACTAACATGACCATTAAAGAAACATTTTTTCGTTTATATTGTTAGTCCTTTCTGTTGTAGATATACCTAATCGGAATTTGAACACATTATCGTTTACAAACATCTTATGAGCACACTTCAAAGATAAATTTATATAGATACATATAATATGTATCTATATAAATCAGATCAACTTCACGCTGTATCCCGCAAATATTATCCCGCAGATTTAAGATCAAATTCAAAATATTATTTATTCAAATAGATTTGCACTTTTGAATCGTCTAATTAAAGTTACCACTGACTCGAAAGGCAGTTCTGGTGAAAAGAGCCGCCAACAATCTCAATAATTTCTTTTCAATATTAATGTTACAATTTTATTATTTTTACCTTTATACTACGTAGCTGGGTTATAATCGTACATAAAAATCGAATGATATACTAATTCCAATTAGAAGTCGGTCAGCAGGCGTGTTACTGTAAAAGCGACAATTTGTGGGTTTGATTCCCGCTTAAAGAATGAAAATATTTAAACTAAAACTGAAATTTTCATTTCCTCGTTCTGGTAGCTCCTCTTAGTCTTAACACTTGGTTCCCAGATTCCCTCTGCATAGCATACTATGTGTTAAGAAGTACGAAAAAAATACTAGATTCACACATTTATATTTTTAAATAAATATTGGATTTCCCTCATTAATATAATTTTTATTTCATTATTTAATTTACGTTTCTGATGAGATTTAAAAAATGACACGTTCAAACTAAAAATTTATTTAAACTCAATAAATCCCGTTCAAAATGAAACAAAAAGTTTAAAATAAATGTATATATTTAACGACATACAATACATTTTAACTTAAACATAAACAATTAATAAATAATTTATACATCACGTAGCGACAACCACACGATAATCGAAATAAAAACAACGTTTTTTCATAAAAAAATATGAATAATAATTTTTGTTATTACTAGATAGTGGCTAAATAAAGAAAGGAAAGAAAGGTTAAGGATAACCTTTCTTTTTCTTTGGTAGATATTAACTAAAAGGTTAATTTAGTAAGCACAATTGAATAATCGTATCGTTACCGTTACGTATACGTATATCTAAATAAATATA
Source organism: Heliconius numata (assembly GCA_016802625.1). Taxonomy (NCBI): domain Eukaryota; kingdom Metazoa; phylum Arthropoda; class Insecta; order Lepidoptera; family Nymphalidae; genus Heliconius; species Heliconius numata. Next base: position 416,166 of record JAEBDU010000007.1, read on the forward strand.
TATCAACACCTAATATTACAACAGTTACCAAGAACAAAATCACATATTTCACTTACAATTACAAATAATCTTTTGAAATAAGCAAAAATATATTTTTCAAAGGAATGTATCTCGATAAAAATAATAATGTCTTAAGCTTACGCTCAAAAATTCTATTACAAAATAATATTAATCAACTAACATTAAATCACTAATATGTAATTTTAACAATTTGAAATTCTAAATCACTAATATTATTGTACTTATTTAATTCTTTTTTGGGATTTAATTTTTCTCAAATTCAAAGAAAGTTGCAGGAAAAACTTAGTTTGAAATAGTATTGAACTATTCTGTCTATTAAAATTTGATAATTACAATATTAAAGAGGCTGTCGTGGCACAAGTCTATGCCTGTAAACGCGATTGGGGACTTGATACCTTCAGGAAACCTCCAGGAATTCTCCCGGAAAGTGGGAAAGGGAGTGTCTAAACGCCAGGTTCTTATATTCCCTCTGCCTACTTTGCTGCGTGTGAGACACAGTGTAAAGCTAAAAAAATATTAAAGAGAAATTATTATATAAAGATCGATCAATATAAAGGCACTTTAATTCAATATAAAATATCGAAACATCTTAATTAGGACTAGATATACGGAAATCTCAGTGAAAACTAAAGTTTACTATACAACATTTGTTCTAGAAAGATAATGTATATGTAGTTACATAGTACATATCCTTAGAAAGAAAGTGACAACTTTAAAATTTTCAAGATTCTTTTAATTAAAATTTTCAGCATTTTTAGCTAATGGAATATTTTTCTCATAAGTGGTTATTAATATGGTTATAAGCTTTTTCGCAAATTATTTTTTAAGTTAACTCACTTTCATTCTTAGTAATGACTTATTCCAGTTTTACTTGGCACATACGTCATGTACATTGGGGCCAGTCGTGGTACAGGGACACTAGGGTACGACTACAAACGCGACAGGTAGTAAGTTCGATTCCCATTCTACGAAGTGAAATGATGTAACTAAATATGAAACTCATTATAATTTTTCTTTACTTGAAGAAGATAGAAATATCTTCTCTTCTTCTTTGTTTTTATATATTATAGAGGTGGTGCTTCAAATCTTGCGATGTCGACATTGCGTCTTAAGTCACGCAACTCAACACTTCGCTATGCTTCGTTATAAGGGCGAGGAAATTATATTTTCAAAAATTATAATGAGTTCCATATATAAACTTAAACTTATGATATAAACTGTAGTACCGCGGTATTCGAACACGCGTCCTACGATTAACTTAAGAGTTAAAAGAAGTTACGTATTTTGTTAATAATACTCAAAAAGCAATACTTTGCATAAGATTTTAGGATTTATCTCTCTCTCTTTCTAATAAGAGATTATGGAAACTTAAGAAAAGAATATTACAAAATTTCAAATAAGTAAGTAAGGCTACTTTTTTCAGAATTTTCATCGTTTTAAGAATAAAATGAAAACATACAGGTCTTTCACTATTTAAATAGATTATTAATATTTATTATATTAAATTTTATTTATTCTCTAAAGAGACCAAGATTTGTATACTTTAATAATTAAAAACTAATTAATTATTTATTTTTGTTTTAACTTAATTTAATTGCACGCACGTACACAAAACAGTCAAGAACAATGAAATTTTCACTGTTTTCAAACACTTTCAAAGTTTTACTTTAAATGTTTTAGAATTTTGTAAATATTGGAAATGTACGAAAAAACAATTGGAATGCTTAAATAGATATAACCTACGTATTTGGTGTATTTTTTGTATAACAATTATAAACAAAAAAGTATAGGAATATTATCATGATAATATTTTTCTAAGCTTTGGTTTGTTTGGTACTCGACTACGAATACATGAAGAAGTTATGTACTCATTTAACAAAAAAAAATATTTAGAGAATATACAATTATACTTGACGATTCAAACAATGCTACTAATATTGTAAAGGTAAAAATTTGTGAAGATTGATGTTTGTTCTACTTTTACGCAAAATTTAGTATTATTATTTTGTAGTCGAGTTTTAATTAAATGCTTATTTAAAACGTAAATCGTCAGGTTTCCTCAAGAAGTACGCGACGCGATCTGTAGGAACTTTGTATTCGTGCATCCATCTGTTGCCTTTTCGAAGAGAACCATCGATACCGTCCTGCCATAATCCTGTTGGGAGGTAGACTGGAAAAGGAAAACATATATTGTGATTATAATATATTTAAACAAAAAAAAAATGTTTAACAATCTGGGTATTGCCTCTCCATTCTATGCTTTCCCTCGAATTCGAGACATTGCATATTAATTTGTGGAGCTCAACGGCACGCTTCGTCTTATGAGAACAAAAAATTAAAGAAATTTAATTCCCCAAGAGGGGATCGAACGCACAATCGTGTTTACAGTTCGATCAGATACAAAGTAATAAATTAGTTAAAACTACCCTCTTCTAAGATCTAGCTCTATAAATGTAACATAATATTAAAGGCTAACTGATTAAACTAAATTATTTATTATGATTCAAAATAAATAAAATAGTTCATGAATGTCATACCTTCTCTCATAGTCTCTCCCTTATTCAGTACTGGTGCTACAACGATCTCGTCGCCTATCGCGAACTCATCTTGCACAGGCATCGGTGCTTCTCCATCTGCTATTAGCCACAATGGTCTTATGAGAGGTAGACCTTCTTCTAACGCTTCTCTTTTGTATTTTAGGAGTAGAGGTGTAACCTGGAAAGATTTTGATAGCAATTTATAAAAAAAATATATATTTCTATTTGTCCTTTTATTAATTGAAAATTTCACTAAATACACGATCATAAAATGATTTGCTCATTAAGTAAAAAAATGATGCATTTTTGTTTGTTTATTAAATAGAAGATCTTTCACTTTAAATAACTATAGATTCATTTGCTGCTGACCAGGAAAAAATTAAGCTGTATGTACAGTATATCATGAAATTATAATAATTGTGAAACTTACCAATTTCTGTCGCAGCAAAGTCAAATTCTTAGCCATTTCTAGAACTCGTTCATCATTGTATTTACTTGGCAGATGAGTAAACTTCATAACGGGCATAAACGTAGCCATCTGCAACCACCTCATATACAACTCCCTCTCAGGAAGCGCAATACCGTTGTCTTGAGTAGAATTCAAATTAGATTCTAAAGAACCTTTAGGAGAAGGGAGAAATTGTTCACTACCAGGCCAGTAAATGTCACCACCGACTGCCCCAGGCATTATAAAAGGGAACCCGTTTACTCCGTAAGTCAATATTGTTGGTATAACCAGTTTTAATGCTTCCCATGTAGATTCAAACGGTGGTAAAGAAACGAAAATAGGCGGTCGAGGTAAACTAATAGCTGAAGATACTCCTATTATATTTAAAGATTTTTCAAATGTCTTAACAAATATGGTCTTGTATTGATCCGGATTAGTTAACTGTTTCTCACATCTATAGTAATGTGGCATGTCGTAGGCCGTACCGAGGTCAAAGTAAAACGAGTCTATATGATACTCATCGATCACAGCTTGTAATTTATTTTGTAACCAGGGTACAGATCTTTCATTTGTTATATCTAAAACTCCAGCACTTGCTAATGTCTTAAATCTTGTCAAAGCTGGTATTCTTCTATCACTATTCCTTTCACTTATCAAAAGCCTTTTTTGTACTGTTTCAACAAAATTAAAACTTTCTGTGCTTATAAAGGGTTGAATAGTAAACGCTACTTTAAAGCCTCGTCTGTGAAGTTTGTCTACAGTAACGTTTAACGTTGCAAATCGACTCGTATCAACAGTCAGATCACCGATTTCATTTTGCCAAAATTCATTTATTAATACGTGACCTTGTTTTAGAAAACCTAAGTTAATAACGTCTTCTGTATATTTAGATATTGTTTCGTCTTGTAATTCGTGTTTGAAACGAGGAGCAATTTGCCATACCGGTTCTGATATAAGGGAATCCAAAGTGTTTATATCAGCCGGTTTAAGTCCGTCCCATAAAGGAGCTCGTCTATGACTATGTATTGATGAATGTAACGACTTCATATCTCTAGACGTACAAATATTATATTTCATTTCCGGAAACTCTGTCAGTTTGTTAGCGAATGCAAAATCATCATGCTTAGCCTTCAAGCATATTTCTTTCCTTCCTTTATTTACAGAAATATATAGCGGTGTTTCATCATCAATAATGAGTGCTGCTCCTTTAGAATTAATAAGATACCGAGTCAAAACGTTGCTCCATTGAGATTTTTGCATATCGCCAGTAATAAATGGCGTATAATCTATAGTTCCTGTGTTTAAAGGCCAAGTCAGATTATTAGATTGCCCAGCTCCAAACCAATGGACTTTTGTGTCGCTCCAATCGAAACAATCATTTGGTGTGACATCTGGAAAATTTATAAAGTGTATTTACGTTAAGTATACCTTGCTAATCTGTTAATTCAATGTTATTGAAGAAAAGTAGAAGCTCACTAATACTGCACCAAAAGACCAGACGTTTCGGGATTATTAGAATTTTCAGTTTAGTCTATTGTATACCGAACAAAGCATAACTAATTAAGGTACTAGGTTTCTTGCATCTTTCTAAAAATTATATTTAGATCACTTGAAGTTTCAATCTATCAAACTCTTACGAATAAAAAAATATTTAATGTACCTGCTCTCAAAGCTTTCCAATGAACTGAATAGCAAGTAGTGTTATCTACACCAGGGTCATGCGGCAGACATTTGAGATAGAATCGAAGGTTGTGCAACCACTCTAAACATTCTGATCCATCTGACAGGCGATGTTCAGGTAGACATGGGAAAGCTTTTTGACTGCCTTGAATACCTACAGCTGAAAATTAGAATGTTACTTTTAAGTTTTAATTTGAGGCCAGTCGTGATGTAGGAGAACAAGCGTAAGACGACAGTTGTGTGTTCGATTCCCACTCTGGTAAATGAAATATTTAATATTTTCATTTCCTCCCTCGGGTATCGAAACATAGCGCAAGATTAAGATTCGCCACTTTACACGCAACGCCTCGAGAATTCGATGGAAAGTGGGACTTAATGGGAACGGAGTGTCTGTACAATACGGTAAAGTACGGTTCCCAGGCCCCCTCTGCCAACCCTGGTACGTACGGGATACAACATGGAACTATAAAACTTTTTTTTTATTGAACTTTATGACTTCTTTATGTAATAGTAAGGTACCTTATACTCTTGAACTTTTAAGATTATTAGTAAGAAATCACTAAAAGGAAGCATCTGTCATTAATAATCATTACCTAAGGTGGCCTTCAAAATTTCCACGTCATCTGTATTGAATATTCTGATGAGACGTTTTGGTTCGTTAAATTGTACACTTTGGAAGTACGCTTTGGTTAGCGCTTGCTGGTGGTAGAGTACGTATGCGAATCCAACGAAGAACACCACAGCGAGGAACATGAGACCAACGAAGGCACGCAATTTATAATCGGTGGGCTTCTTTCTTATCTTTTGAGGAATGCTCTGAAATTATTAAATTTATATTCCTTATTATCTGTTTTAAACATTTTATATAAGATACTCGTATCTTCTCGCACCGTAGTAATAAATCTTAAATATACTTATGTAGGTACTTAAGTTTCTGACTTTATGGCTTAATGCATCAGTATATTGGACATAGTTTCTTCGTATATTACTCTGCTTACTCTACTATATGTATATGTACCAAATGTGCCACGATAACATAGTGAAAAATATACATCTAAGATGTAATTGGATTGGATGCTAAGTCACACTTTAGTCTGAGAATATGACTAATGCAGTCCTTTGATGTCATACTGCTCATCACGTTATTTACAGCAGAATATTCAAAAAAATATTAAAATATGAACCTTTATTTTTTTTTCTGAAGTGTCTAATTGTAAACGCGACGGTTGTGGATTCAAATCTCAATCGGAGTAATTTTTTTTTCCTTGCTCTCGTAACAAGACAAGTTGAAGTTGAAGTGAGTTCGTCACGTAACAGAACACGCAATGTTTCGAAAATTACTCATACAACTTAAAATACTTTAAACAAATGATAAATAATTGGTTTCTACAAAAACTTAAATATCTATAACAATACTAAACAATTCTAAAAACTTACCAAAGAATTAAGTAATGCATTTTACCTGCAATTTCTCTTTCAGTAAACTAGCAAGGGAGTTGACGCTGGTGACAGAGTTACTTGGCGAGTACTCGTCCTCCTCCATGCTCATCTGAGATCTGAAGCGACGCGGCGCCGTGGACTTCCTGCGAGGCGACCTGAGTGGTACTCTGAAAAATATAATAAAATTATTCTTTATGATAGAATACTTGTGATTTCTATACGTCTTTTTCGTAATCTAATACTTGTGACTCGAACGCGGCTTCTTACCGCACACTCTTAATAAGTAACTATTATAAAATACGTTAGCAGATATAAACAAATGTCAAAAAACGATTCTAACATCTAATCAAACCCAATAATCCCAACAGTATACAATTTTGGCTAATTTCCTTCCACTTCTCCGTTTCCTCATTACCTCAGTTGTAAGATTCTGTGCAAGGTCGTATGAACACTTGTATTGTAGTAGGGTTTTCACTTAATCGAAATTAGCCTAAATATAAACAGTTCTCGCTTTTCGACGTAGCATTATCATGTATTTTAACGCAGGATAGGTAAAGGTTAAGACTAGAGTGGCGACAAGTATAGATTATTTTATTATATTTCCCCAATTAATATTCGTACTAAGAATCATTAACATTCAGAACAGAACTCAACAACGATGTTACTAAAAGGTTTTAAATTCATTTGTCATCACGAGATAGCGTTTGACTCTAAGCGCGGCGGTTGTAGGTTCGGTTCCCGCTCACAATTAATTATTTTCATTTTCTCGCTCTGGTAACAAAACAAAGCGCAGCGTTAAGCTCTTTCACTCAATACACATTATCTCGAAAGAACCAGGAGGAACACTGTCTTAACGCTAAGTTTCCACTACCTACTCTAGTATAAGTGAGATAAAATGTAAAGCTAAAAACATATAGTAGAGTAGGTATAGTAGAGTAGAGTACAAAGGTAAAATATTAGTTACAATTGACAGCCCTGACAATTTCCCCTACCCACGTAATAAACTGCATGTGGTATGCAATGGAATGCATCTTAATGCATACAAAGTTGTTTTTTTAGATATAAAAAATAAATCAGTTTCACTCTGTATCCCGCACACAGCAGGGTAGGCAGAGGGAACCTAGTGTTAAGACACTCCGTGACCCACTTTCTGCCGAATTCGAGTTACAGTCCGCTGTATATAAAATATAGAGTAATTGTTATATCTAGTGAAATTATTACATGCCTGACAGTAGGTATAAGACGACGTACGGGTTCATATTCAAAAGTTTTTTTTAGTTTCTCTCTGTATCCCGCATATAGCGGGGTAAGCCAAGGAAATCTAGTTTTTCTCGGTAGTAGTCTTAAAAAAAATATTTTCATTTTATCTATATAGTAATATATAGATAAAATGAAAATATTTTTTTACCCCGACTGGTGGTAATTTCACCCTCAAGTCTCGTTAAATCCTCTCTCCTAAAACACGTAGATATTTCCCAAATACTTACGTATCTCTATAATAGCCGCGCATTAGTTGTAGATTCAAAATATTATGAAAATTGAACAAGTGAGGAACGAAGCCCTACCCTATATCTACGCGATACATAAATAAAAAAAGTTTGTATAAATACTAAAAAAATTATGCAAATTCTGCATTTGAATGCACTTTTAACTAATAATTTACAACATTGCATTGTTACGTAATATGAATTGGGGATCCTTAAGAACGGAAGACGACAATACACCCATTATTGGTCGGCATATATGGACGAACATTCTTCCTTTTGCTTTCAAACACTTGTAGGAATAAAACTGCATATGAAATGCAATGTAATAGGTTCAATTCTCGACTGACATACTAATAAATATGTATATGTTTATTATGTTATTAAATATATGTATTTATTAGTAGAGCATTGTAGAATCTAGAAAAATTTTATCCTATATTAATATGTAAGTTTGTCAAAGTATTATGTAATGTAAATTTGAATAAGCCTTTTTAAATATTTGTTACTTACATTAAATACATTTTATTTTTTTCCTAATTATAATATACACGATAATATTAGGTTCAAATTTTACTGTGGATAATACTTATTTAGTTTATATACTAGCATACTTAAGTTGATTATAGTTATACTAGTAATAAAAATAATAAGAAACTTACAGTTTACGAAGATTGAACGGAGCAGATTTGACAATTCCTATAGAACTGTATGGTTATATTAGTTAAAAAATTAAAATACTGTTATTTATATAAAAAAAATAATTATTATAACTTGGTTTTATTAAATCTTTTGATAATTTAAAAATTATTAATTACTTACTTCATCTAGGAACTGTGTTAAAATAGAGCAAAAAATATTTATAAATTAATTGTCTCCTATAGATCATAATTAAGTTATAATGGATGAAATCAAAAACATAATTGAATTTCACATCAATATGAAAAAAACTTTAACATATGTAATTTTTTTTACATTTGATTGTACAAAATATACTCACATTTCTTTGTTCACTAAAATGGACACTAAGTGAAAGAGACACTAAGTATGTGACAGTGAATCACGACGCGTGAAGACATACTGACCGGATTGACGTGAGTGTACAGGTCATACGCTATGTTACAGCGCGCTTTTTATTATTTTATTTTTTGCATACATATTTTCAGCCTTTTCACCCTTTTTGGGTAGATAGAGAAAAATAAGTATTTTTATATATTTCGTAGTCTGATTGCTATAATTGTAAACCATCGATTACGGTAAGGCTCATCTTACTAGTGCAGTAACTATAACTTTCATTACCTACAATAAAAATAATGGTGAGTTAAGTACTCATGTGAGCAAATTTTATATTTTTAACATTTACATTTACACTTATGAAACAAAAATTTTTTTTTTAGAATAATTATATAAATTTTGATGATGATGATTAGATACAGCGACTATTTTTTACCACATTTCTTATGAAATATGAAACCAATAATATTACTTTCTCTCCTTCTTGCACTAAATTTGTTTATTTTGTTTTGTGCTTAAGTTATTTATGGTGTAATGAAGTATTTAAGTTAAAACGACGCACATTAAATTAGCGAATGTATTGTAAGCTTACTTCTTTCGCGATAATTCTCGATACATAAGGTTAATGATAGAAAGCTAATGAAGGCATGACGTAAAAAGTTTTAATACTATACGATGAAGTTTCTTTTTAAGAAAAACAAAAACAAAAATAACCACATGAGGCCGTTCTGGTGTCATACCAACTGTATGTAAACGCGACGGTTGTGGATTCGATTTTATTCGGGGGAACGAATTATTTTCATTTCCTCGCTCTTGTAATAAAACAGGATGCGGTGTTGGGTTGCCCCACTTAATATGCAATGTATCGAAAGTTAGTTACTTAGACAGAAAGCGGGAACAGAATTTCTTAATACTAGGGTATACAGCGTGAGCTAAAACAGCAACTGTTTTAAGTTTTTCATAGAAATAAATTATGGATTTGTTTTTGTTTTAACACTTAGTTAACTCGAAGTCCTGCATCACATCGTATCAAAATTTTAAATATTTAATAACTTCTAGTATGTTCTAAATACTAAATCAATTATGCGCTTATCTATGTACGAATGAATAATTTAAAAAAATGTATACGTTATAATAAATTGTTTATTTAAAATAAATTGACCAAATAAAAAAAAAATAAGTCGAAATTTCCTACCTTGCGTGTTGAGTGGCGCAACTCAACGCTGCGGCATTGTCTTACTAGATGGAGAAAATGAAGATGACAATATAATCTTTTCCGTCAGTAAAATTAGGGGATTAGTTGTTGGGATGTTCAGTGTTGAGTTCCGCTTCCGCCACTCAACACGCAATGCCTCAAGAATTCGAGGTTCCCTCTGCCTATCCTGATGTATGCGGTGTGCAGATGAATATATATGAGGTATAAAAATATTATAATATTATGTAAAATAAATATCTAACTTAATTACGACTTATTTTAAGTGGTCATTTAAATCATTTATGTAATAGAATTCTTTGTATAATAGAAGAATGCGCGATACATCTTCATAATAGTTTAAATATACTTTGCTTTAATTGCTAACTGTATTTGTTAAAAGTATTTTATTTATTATAATCTCTATATAAATTATAATCTACTCTGGCACTACGCGCTGGTAGTGGTTAAGGCATGATTATATTAAGTTGTTTTCATATAGATACTAGTCTAAATGAGCTAATTTCCAACGTCAGAACTACTGGATTTAGAAAGTTGAAATATGGTATGTGGGTTAGGTAGAGGGTTTTCCAAGATTCCTTTAAAAACTGAAAAATCAAAATTTACCACTTCAACTTTAAAAGTCCTCCTTCCTTTGTCTATTATATTCACTCAATCTTTCAGTGACTCTACAGGAGGAAGGCTTCGCCTGTTTGAAAAACATAATTATTTATTTACTTTAATGTTTTAATAACATAGTCAATCATCAATTATTTCGTAGTAATTTTGTCTTACAAGATAAAATAGAATCATAGTTTTTAATTTGCGAACCGATTTTAATAAAAGAAGCATTAAATGTTAAAGGAAATTCACCGAAATACAATAGTTTAATTTGCATTTAAATCACATGCACAAAAGCACTGAAAAACAGACTAATATTAATAAATAATCATTGTTTTGGGTTCTAATAACTCCGCTATTCAACACGCAATGCCTCCAGAATTCAGCGGAAAGTGGGGAACGCAGTGTGTGCACTAGGTTCCCTCTGCCTACCCTGCTGTGTGCGGGATACGGCCGGAAGCTGGCTTAAATTTTTATATATATATACAGATATGTATATACGTATGTGTATGTACAGTGGAACTCGCACTAATGTCTGGTCATAAATCACCTTCACGTTGCAATGTGTGTCAATTGCTTGTTTATTCTATTGGAAAGGGTGCCATATGAAGGATGGAGTTTCTTGACCTACGGTTTTTTTTATTTTTTATTAAAAAAGTAAAGAAATTGGCAGTTTAAAAAAAATTAAGAAGGTATATACATAATGTAGGTAGGTAGGTAGGTGATAAGGCACTAGTTATTGACTTCCGTTTTGTTTTTCATTATCTTGAAGTTTTATTGAGACACCATGTCTTGAGCGTGAATTAATTCAGCAATTTTATTAATCTAAATCAAAACAATGACTATTGAAGAATTTTTTTGCGAATGATTGTGGGTTCGACTCTCACTCGGGGAAATAAGATATTATTTTCATTTACTTGCTATAATAACGCGAGTCTACCACTCTATACGCAATGTCTGAAGATTTCGGCGGAAAGTGAGGAACGAAAGTGTTTCAATGGGGACTGTCTTACTCTAGGGAACCTAAGGAAGGTTCCCTCTGTCTACCCCGTTATGTGCGGATTACAGCGTCAAGCTAAAAAAATACATATACATTTCTAAAAATCGACAATTTCCAAACCAAATAAAGTAATATTTAGCCAGGCAACTTTAGGGAACTATTTCTCTCATTAAATATTCTTTCCTACTAAACCACACTGATAGCGATCTCTCCCTCTCTCTCTCTCTACTCGCAAGTACGTATAATATCATCATTATAGTAATTTGCGAAGCTCCTAGCATTAGGCAAAGGGCTACGGTCACTACACTTCCTCATTAAGACCGCAGACGTTGTGCAACGGTATGCTTATATAGATACATATATGTATGTATAAGTGTATGTATGTACGCACATACTGATCGCGTGAACGGACCGGAATCACTTTGATTGAGCTATTTAATATTATTTATTAAATTAAGTGACGCGATATTTCGCTCTGAATTTTTTCACTTTTAGACATTTTTGTTAGCTTCACCTCAACACGCAGTGTCTGTGTCAGTGAGGCAACGAAGTGTTTGAAAATGGATTTACTCTTATATATGCGGGATAAAACGTGAAGTATTTTCTCCTAAGCAAATAACTAACTTAAAAATATACTTACTTGGCACGTTCTTCATCGGAGAGTATATTTTCATCGTTTGGATTTTCTCCATCGCTGAATACTGATGCTGAACTCTGGTGGTGTTCTGGTATCTGTGAATTTTATTATAAAAATATTAATTTAATTATATTAAGTTGAGGTTATTGTGAAGCCGTTTACTCCATCTACCTACTATAACAATTTTTTTTTCGATTTGTTTCTTTTGCCTATTCATAATAATTAATAATAACAACAAATCTGTATAAAATACGCATATTTTATAGATTGTTGGCTACTTAGGTTATGATATTCACGAAGTTTTTCACGAAGTAATCATTGAAAGTTTCAATATTTCAATTACATTTACAAAATTTCAATATTAATCAAATTCATTATAATTTTTCCAAAAAAAAATCTACAATTTCTCTACAATTTACTGCATCTGTATATTTTTTCCTATACTCTACAAAGATTTTTTTAGCTTCACATAGGGAACCTGGGAACAAAGAAACATTAGATGGAAATTGGAATATTGCTTTCAATATTTTATTTAAGTTCAGACATGACAACAAAGATCCGCTGATATGTGATAAAATACAAGTTATTTTTAGGACTTACAATTTTCTATTCAATTCGAGATTTTCACTTTACACATTTTATAATTAACAAATAACCAAACGAATCCAAATGAGCGATATACAAAAGGCTTTAATTCTTATAACTAATAAACTCACTGACCATGTATATAGATCGTAACGACTTCAAATCCATTTTAAGAAACAATCACAAGAATAATTTAACAGTAATAAACTAAAATTATATTTACATGTGACAATTGTATGAATATCACAGAAGCAAGTGACTTACTTGTTCCTCATTATCTTGTATGAGAAAAACAAATATTTATTTATTTTTGTATCATGGCACGATTGTTAGTCACCCGGCAGTATTAGAGACGGTTACGGGTTCGATCTCCACTTATATAAATGGAACTTATAAAAACGTAGAATGCCTATGGAGCAACAGTTACTCCTAGTACTGGACGTAACTGTTCAGAGTAAGTATTTGTTAAATCAAATTTTATTATGATTTTTTTAAGGGTAAAACGATATTTCTACTCGTATCAAAATAAGACCTTTGATTTTACTTCGCCTGTTTTACTTGCTGTAATAATAAAAAGATCTCTTTAAAGACAACAAAATTACAATTTTGATAATTTCAATTATTTTTTATGTACATTCAATATAATGAAACACATGTTTCGAAAGAGTTTGTATTTTTATCTTCCTAAAAAGCCCCAGATTCCAATCTCTAGGGGACTTCTTCTTAAACCTACATAAGTAAGAACCTTAGAGATTAGAGATCCTTGAACTAAATAAATAATTTTCGTTTAAAAACTCAAGGCTTTCGTTTAGAGGCTCATGAAACATTATCAGGTAGATTCGGTTGCAAATATTTGCGCGATAACGGGGCTATTGACCACAGTGTGCTCTACATATGTTCGTTACAGTGGTTAGTGGTAGAAAAAAAACAAAAAATGTGAGGACAGTCGTGGCACAAAGTATAGCTGTAAACGCAACAGGAAATGGGTTTGATTCCCATTCGCTCTGGTGCTGAGACAAAACGTGGGAACGAGTTCCGTCACTCAATTTCTCTTAACAGACGAAGAAATCAGAAGAATTGAAATGTCTAACGAATTCGGAGAACGAATCGGGAACGGAATGTCCTAATACTAGGTTCACCATGCTGAATGGTGTATTAAAGAATGAAAAAAAGTATAATATGTATGTAATGACTCTGAAATTTCTCTAAGCTATAGATGTTACTACAATTTTTCCTCTTACGATATCCTAGATTTCACACTTCTATATAAAATCACTTATACAAAACTTTTCTACATTAAATGATAATAAAGTAAATAATAAGTAAAATCTTCTCTTTATCGGATTTTAATGTAACAAGTAACAACATTAATAAATTGTAAGCACATACATAAACAATTCAACTTAACTTGACGAGAACGACGGTTAGTGGCGAGAGCGCTTGGACGGTAAACAAAAGGTGCAGGTTCAAATCCCGCTACGTTCAATTTTTCGTATGTTTTCTATATAACTATTATTCTTTCGTAAATATGTAATAATATTTTAAAATATCTGACCTTAGTGAGAGGGATGCAGTCGTAGCCGCGCTTCGCACCGTACATTCTGTACTTACTGTGGGAGCTAATGGAACAATTAACAAATGGACCTACATAGTTAATTAGATATAGTCTTACTTGTTAATTGAATGTGAGGATTTGATTTATTTTTGTATTCACGGATTTGATTTTTTTGGTGTTGGCATAAAGAATTTAGTGAACTGTCTCTCTTTTCTAACTTTTCTGTCGTCTGTTAAGAGACAGTGTGTGTTGGGTAGCGGACTCAACACCGCAGTTAACAAAACCTTATAAATAATATTAAATATTTGAATTGCATAAGAAAGTTAATTAATCGTAGTAAATATCCCAAGGAAATTTGAATCTACTACCTAATGTCGTGTAAATTGATTGTATGGTAAGCAAAGTCCCAAGTGCGTCACCGCACTGTGACGTCAGTGGGAAATGTATTTTTTTAACGTTATCCTCATTATTATATAAGGAATGCGAAATACAATTTTATGATAAAAACTTTTTTAAAGATTAGCTTACTTAGAGGAGTTTAAATAAATTTGTTGCGTGAACTTTAAAACTTGAAAAGAAAAATCTTGTACGCCCCTACATAGGGAGTGTAGGGAGTCCAGTAGATTTGTCCAAGCCTTGTCTGTTAGTGAGTAACGGAATAGTTTTATACATAATAAATAAATCTCACTCAGGGCAAACTCCATGTTCTGAAAATGGTGCAGAAAGTGAAGAAGCTGGTATCGTAACTCTATGTTCCCTCTGTCTACGCAGAGTATTTGAGGGATACAGCGTGAAGCCAAAAAAGAGTATGAATATCTGTGCAAGTTATTTCATCAAAATACTTGTAGTGACATCTAGTTTATATAGTGTTAAGCTGACCACGATAGATAGAAGAGTTATCTACATAATATGTTTATAGCTTCATATTTTGCCGATAGAGGGCTACAAAATGGATGATTGAAAATAGTTTTCAGTTTGAATTGAACATTGTGGTCATAGAATATAAGTTGTTACTTGTTGCATGAGAGAATATAAGTATAGAATATAAATGGTTACTTCTTGATGGTATGGTCTTTAAATAAAAAGTAAAAAGAAAAATTCCGTTGCTTCCCGTTTTCGTAGAAATTCGAGAAAGCCTCTCTCAGTGCTTTCCCACATGTAAATTTTCACTTGGAATTTAATTTACACGATAATTAGAGAACTAAATATTTTAATGAAAAAACATATTAAAGTTTTTTTTGTTTTTATAGAGCGGGAAACAACAAAAATATCCATACAGAAGAAGTCACAATACCAAAGCTAGTATATTATAAATTTATAATTATATCACTTTTGTGAGTTATCAAGTTGGAACTGGCAATGCAAACAATAGTTTAGTTTA
>JAEBDU010000007.1:438169-473704 GCA_016802625.1 Heliconius numata
AAGTTTCATTTTCACGATATGAATTCATGTAGAATACCTATGAAAAATTATAGAGGCAGAATAGTGTTTTACAGCGGTGTTTCAGATATATTCTATGCGTAGGTACTAGGGGTATGTTATTTTAACATAATTTGTAAAATTTCAAAAATATATTTGTTTTAGGCATCGTTTCTTTTTCCATTGTACAATAAAAATTCTTTTTTCTTACTTTATACGTAGACCATTGTACAAATATATATATGTATATACCCCTATGTAGTATGAAGTAAAACGCTGTATTTGCCAAAAAATAGATTGAAATTGAGGTCAACTCACGTTGTACTGCGATACACAAAAAATCGCTTGTATTTTGGTCGAATAATCGTAAAAAAGGACGATACATATAGATTGGGTGTATATATATTGCAGAAACAAATAAAATGTAGGCCTCATAGTATAATGTTTGAATGGAAATGCGACTATTGTGGCTTTAATTGGCACTCCGTACCTTAAGTTCTGCTTACGCAATGCGGCGTTGAGTTCCGCCACTTAACACGCAATGCCCCGAGAATTAGGCGGAAATTGGGGTAAAGAAGAGACTTAACGGAACGGAATGTCTCAACACTAGGTTCTCAGGTTCTCTCTGGGCACACCTTGATTAGTTTAGGGATACTGCGTAAAGCTTTGTCCACTTACCAGAGCGAAGAAATAAAAAAAATCCCTTCCCAATTGTTGATCGAACTCACAACCATCACGCTAGCACTCAAACGGGTTCTCACTCCACCATGATGGCCTCATTTAACTGACTGAGAACTTCAAGCAGGCGAAATACAAAATTAATATTAAACATAACTCTTGAGATAACTACAAAGTATTCCATGAACCAGGCATTTGCGGCGGAAGCAACCCTTATTGATCGCTTCGTGGAAAATTATTATTAGCACGCGTTAGATATAAAAGCTGTTTGCGCGACTATTTCCTTGTATTGTGGTGTAAGAGAATGTTGATTAATTATAGTTACATGAAGATATTACGATTATTAATATAGTATTTCATTGATCAAAAGATTTGGAATTGTGGACAAATGAATTGGGATAACAAAATTCATAAAAAAATACGGTGTATCCCCCACATAGCAGTAGATGGCAGGGGTAACCCAGTGGTAAGACATTTCGTTGCCCAATTTTTGAGACATTGCGTGTTAGATGGTTTCACCGCCACTAACAAACTCAACACAACGCTTTATCTTGTTACTAGACCGAGAAAACTGTAATAACTAATTAATTTCCCAGAATGAGAATCGAACCCACGACCTTGACTTACTTCTACAGTCATACGATATCACAATCGATAATCAGATAAATAAATAATGTTGTCGATTAAATGTCACGAACATAATTATCTTTAAATCTGGGGACAGAAGTTGGGCAACAGTTATGTACTCGCATAAACTTCGAGAAGTGACAGTAACACTTTTGTTTACGATCCTCTCACTTCATGTAAAGTAGACTTTGATCATTTGATTGTAAACGCAAGAGACTAAGGCAGTAGCCTGTAAATTAGTGGTGCAGGGGCACAAGCGTAAGGTTGTAAAAGCGTCAGATCGTAGGTTCGATTTCCACTCGAGGAAATGAAATATTTAATAGAAAAGAGAAAAGTGGGGAACGGAAGTGTAGGAACCGTGTCTTAATAAGCGAGTATGAGAAAAACAGCCATACCTATCATATTTACCTATTTATCTATATGTTATGTATATAAAATGATTCCGTTACTGAATTACTGACTGACAACGCACTGCCCACTTTGTTTCCCCTATAAAGTAGGGAAGGCAGAGGGAACCTAGTGTTAAGCTACACAGTTTCCCACGTTCCGTCCAATTTTTGAGACATCGTGTATTGGGTGGCAAAACTCTATGCCGCGCTTTGTCAAGTAATTCATTCCTTCAAGTAGTAATTGAACCAACTACCGTCGCGGTTACAGTAAGATGCTGTCTCACTGCGCCACGACGACGACCTCAAAATGTTTACGATGCTAATTACTACAAGAACATTTATGTAGATTAAACAAATTTCGCGTCACATTAATTGTTAGAAAAGTTAACAAACTTGCAAAGTCAAAGTGTCATTTTTGCAATAGCACTTTAAACTTATTCACTTTGAACTTTGGTAAACAAAATCTCTTTAACTCCGAGCGATCGCCGTTAGGAGAGTCAGCTAAGTTGAATTCAATTAGCTGTTCCTCAGTAGGGAATTAGATTTGAGCAATTTTGTACATTTTCGTGTACTGTAACATAAATAAAATTATATACAATAATAGATTTTTTTCATCGCTTCACGCTGTATCTCGCATCTAGTAGGGTAAGCAAAAGGAACCTAGTGTTAAAACACTCCAACTGTCACGCTTACTGTAGCTCAAATAAGATGTATTGTAATATGTTTAATTGTGTGAAATTAATGGAGGCCGTCGTGGCGGAGGCTATTTCAGCTCATCACCTCTCATAGTAAAACCGATAATTGCATACACTAGCTGTACTGATAAATCAATTATTAACGTTTCCTGTCCTGGTAAAAATAGGTGCGGCGCTGAGTTACGCCATTTAAGTGTCGTAATATATGGGAACAGAGTGTCTTAATACTAAGTTTAGCATCAAGATACTCCGTTCTCGTTTACATGTGGAAAAATCGTGAAACTGATTAAAATAAAAAATATATTATAATCTTACTGTTTGTGATGGGAGCCAAGAACATTATAATATACGTGCAAATTATAACTACGAATACATTTCACATAGAATTTCAAGCGTATACGTTTCTTTCAATATTTATCCTTTTTAGATATTAAAAGGAAGTAATCAAAAGGAGATTTATTAAAAACCACATTCGTATTTATCATTGGTTTGAAAGCAATATAATATATTAAGAGAATATCTCGTTTTATAAAAATGTTCGCCGTTGGAAAATATCTGAATATACATGATAGTGGTATATGGGTGCGGTTCGTACTGAGACACTGTCGATCTACTTCCCTATTCTTAACTTGTGACGTAATTACGGTAATTACATGGCCTTTGCATTTAAATGTTTGTTTATTATGATTAATAAATTGTTATTCAATTATTATTATTATTTTAAGCTGAAAATTATATTTAAAAGGTAGGAAAAGTGAACCTAGAGTAAGCACACTATTTTTGTTGTGCTCCCACAACAAAAATAGTGTGCTACACAATCATCTCAGTTTCAGTCAGAAGTTATACAAATATATTTTAATATAATAATGCACACATACCCGCTTAATTATGAATCTAGACGAACCGGATGTTGTCATAAAACATTGAAGATTGAGTTTTTGGAAATACAAAGAACAGAGTTTGCATTAATTGTAATATGAGGTAAAATTTCTGGATCGTATGTTGACTCACAAATATTTTGCTCGTGCACAAAATGTGTTCTAATTAAATTTTCTTCATATAAATATTCCTGAAAATGAAAATTACATTCTTGTTAATAACGAACAGTTCCTACTTTACCACTTGAACTTAGAAATACAAAATAATGTACCAATTGACGTGTAAGTTAGAGTGTTTCGACCTTAGGCTTACTTTGACCACCCTACCCATTATAGCATTTAGGACACAACCTGAAGCTACTTTTGTGTTAAGATTTTCTTATAGTACCTAGCAATAGCCTTAATTTAGCAAGACGAAATACATGTTTTAATTATTCATATTTGAACTAAAACGTAAAAATATTTATATATATTAAATAATTATACCTCTTATGCAAACAGACAAAATACAGTTTCGCATTCTGCTGCCCAATACTTACTGTCTTAAAGCTAGTTGTCCAAAAATTAAGAAACAAGTGACCTGTCAGCCTTTCTCTATCAACAATGAAAGAGTGAAAATGTTTCTTTCATCCATACCTATTTTATAAATTCGAAAATAACTCTGTCTGTCTGTCTTTTACGCAATCAGTGCCAAACCGCTAATTTAATTGTGATAAAATACTCATATAGAGATACTTGAGGGTCTCGGGATGAACATACGATACATTTTTTCTCATATTTGTAATATTATTGATATATACCGTATATTAAAATATTTATTAATTTGACGCTATGCCACCGTTGCTAAGCAACGATGTGCAAAATTTGTTGTTAGAAAACGTCACCCAAAATGAGCTTGCTTAACGCATCTCTCTATTGAAAACTGAAAATGATTTGATAAATATATTTAATAAATATTCGTATAGTTCAAGCGGGCGTAGTCGCGTTCGGGTCCACTAGTTTTCTATGAAAGAGTTATAAATGTATCAACATAAATTTTTCCATTTATACAAACTGTTACTTTTTAACTTCGACATATTAATATTTTATAATACTCTTTGCTTATGATATTATTATTTTTTTCTACATCACAAAATATCTGCTTCCATTTGAAATGTAAATATATTTGCACGCTCCTGTGAAGGAAATTGAATTATATAAGGAAGAACCGTTGGATTAAGCTGAACGTATTTTGACAATACGAGATATTTTTTTACTATTTCCACAAAAAAGCGGTGTTGCCACCAACTGCGGCTTGTGAACTGAAGTATAGAATTGTTAACGATACGGTATTATAGTTATGATAGCCTTTTTTAGATCAGTGTAAGTTTATATTTTATTATACTGTTAATCTTTTTACATTATATTATTTGTAAATTTCAATTTCAATTATATTACATAACATTTCATATTAAATAAGAAAGATAAGTAATTTATCTTAAAAGAAAGAATAAAAAAATAACCTTGCAAGTAAATCAACACCGCAATATAACATAAATCAACAACGACCAAAAAAAGAACTGAAAATCAAAAGGAAATAATTTATGAAATACAAATTTGTGTGGAGTAAATAAAAGAAGCGATGTTATTCACATGTTCGCCGCGAGATTAAAGCGTGGGTGAAGGCTGATTGGTTCCGTTTTTTAATAACGCAAAAACAATCCCCCCGAAATAAAATATGAACATTTGGACCGGAACGTGCGAAACATAATTGTTAATTAGTTAATTTTCTGAACCGTTATTGGGTGTAGCTTGTTTCCAGCGTTATCAGTTAATATTCTGAGATATTGATTGATCAGATGTAATAAATATACGTGCAAATGTATATAAAAACAATTTTATGTATTGGAGTGATTTACAGACATCGCACAGCCGAAACCAATTTCCACAGAAATTAGATTTGGCAAGAAGGTTTACTGGGGAGTGTGGGGGAGTACTAAGGGACGTTTCTTGAAATGCGTACGTATACGTACATAACAATCCACGGAGACAGAGTTGAAACGACTAATAATCGTTTTCCACTGATAGTTCATCCGATAGAAAAAGCTGTGTATTAAACATGCATAGTACCAGCACACCAGAAAAAGTCTTAGTATTGCTATTAGTACCTGTATTCTTATAAAAATATTTAATGTAGAAAGATTTGTGACTTAAAAATGCACCAATTTGGTATAACTGTACCCAGTTAAATAATTTAACACTTATAAATGGCTTAGCTCGACTTTCTCTATAAGCTACAATAATTCTGTTTTAGAGACGAGAGAAGTAAGATAAATTTGCAATTTTATAATTTCATTGCAAAGGTTTCAGTAATAAATAGACTTTTCGGTTATTCCCCTGCAATTTATAAACAGATATCGCGTAAGCTGTTTATGTGGATAATGTGAGGACGTGATATATTTATGAGAAGCTTTTCAAATTCTATTTTAGCATTTTCGGGTTGTAAAAATATTTTTTTGAGGTGAATTGGCAATTATTTTGTCAAATCCAACGTTTAAAACATTAATAATTGGGAGAATAGTCGTATATGTTTTAACGATACGATACGATAGTTCTGGATACGATTCTCGTTAGGAGTAATGAAATATTTTGTTAGTGCAAACAAAGCACGTCGTTGAGTTCCGCCACTCTATACGTAAAAATTACGCAGCGCTCGCCCTACAATTTGCAAAATATGGCGTGAAGCTTTGGCTACGTAATATTTTAAAAAGACTTCCTTTCTAATAGAGAAAAGTCTCAGACAAACCAGTTCCTTCATATTAAAACAACAAAGATTCATAGTCAGCGTCATACAAAATTTGAACATGAAATTTCATTACACGAACACGATCCAATATTTCACACTACTACAACTCTGGTACAACATGGTACATCTTGAAACTTATCTCAAATGGAACAGAGATTTCAATAAAGACGGTCAGTCGACTAATAGCGACGAGGCCGGGACGTGCGACTGCGGCAAATTGCTTTTGGTGTTTGATAGCAATTTACCGTTATTACTACTGTGTCTTGTCTCCACATATATATATATATATATATATATATATATGTCTAGTATATGTGGGGCACATGTACCGGGATATTAGATGAGGCTGATTGTTGCTTTAACATAGCAGAACGTTTACAGTGAGTGATTATTGTTTTTATTATGCTGTTTTGCGTTTAGGACTTTTTAAATATGTCCATTCTCAATAAAAAGACTAAGTAGATTGTAATCTTTGAGGCTTGAGGCCCAGACGCCATTCCCACTCGCAGAATAGAGTTATTTTTATTGTGTCACTCTGGTAATAGAACAGACCGCGTAACATGATACCTATTTCCGCCAAATTCCGGAGGTATTACGTATTGAGTAGTGTAACTCAACGCCGCGCTTTACTTCCTTATCAGAGTGAGGATATTAAATATTTCACTCCCTCGAGTGGGAATCGAACCCACAACCACAACGTTTGCAGTCAATCGCGTCCTACTATTTGTCTATATACATATAAGAACATAATACAACATTGAACTGCGTCAGAATGGGCATTAATGTAACTCCACAGTAATCAAGTGGAACAATTAAACCAATAACGACGTTAATGTCACACCCGAATGTCTTTGCTACTTTTTAAATTACAATCGGGAATTATTATTGTTTAACTTGGAAATTGTATGCGATTTAATGAATTTGTTGGAATTTATGTCATCCTTGGAATTAAGTTTTGGATGATTTTTATCTTTGTTTTATGTTATTTATTGGGAAGACTGTTGGTACATACAGTGTCTCTAGCGGAAAGTGGAGTATGTAGTCTCTTGACCCTAAGTTATTTGGGAAACTAGGGTAGTTATGCTATGTAAAACTGAAAAAACATATAAATAAGGGAGGATGTATATTTAGTGATGCTTTTAAGTCTTATTTTTTACAATATAATTATTATAATATTTGTCAAGTACGGAGCAATAGATTGGGGATACCTATAGCACAAATCTATATTATCTTTTAAATCACTCCACTACTCATTATCTTACCTTTGAGATCATATGCTTTTTTCAAAAAAAAAGAAGAGAAACACTATATCAAGTTGGGTTTAAATTCCCGACCAATGCGGGCAGTTAAATCTACGAGATTATTTATCATTCGCTTTACACAATGTATATTTTTTAAGCTAAATAAACATTTCAGCTGAAAGATTGGAAGTTGATAGTATCATAATATCTTTTAGGGTGGTACATAAAACCATCACCCTGTTTCCCGTGGCTCTGTAATCTTATAAGGCTCCCGTTATCTTTTTATTGTTGCCCAGCTTCGTTAACAATATCCGAGTGAAATCAAGGAGAGGAATTACACCCATTTTATAGACAAACATAAAAAACTTAATTTTTAAAATTGTTTTTCTTTTATATATCCATATTTATAATGTAATTCCTTTCTTTTTAGACAGGAAAATGTAACCATTTAAAATATTCTTGTTTTGCCTGGGAATACAAAATGCGGCGTTAGATTTTGCTACTCAATAACTATATACGTAAAGTAGAGACTAGGGAGATTTTAGAGTTCCGTGCTTCGCAAGGTAGAAATGGAACTCTTATAAGATCACTTTGTTGACCACCTGTCCATCCAAAAGGCGTCCTTTGGCATCTACAGCGACTCGACTGCAGCATTTCAAAGTCCGGTCGCCTCCATCCTCTGACAACATTTATGATAGCACAACAATTCTTTGATCCCAAATCCACAAAGTACAAATATTACAAAAAGCTAACACAAACCATTTAGCTACGAAACAAACTCATAAAACTTGTAAAGTGCAAACACCAACAAAGAGTGCAAACAGTCAAATCTCGAGGAAACATGAAAAAAACAATGGTTCTTGCGGAAATGATAAATAAAAGGGATGATTTATATCCTGAGACGAATAAGGGCGCGTCGTACCTGAATATAAATGTGTATTGCTATAGAATTATGCGGCGTTATCAGCATACGGAATGTCTTCTTAGTACGATATAGTGATACAGGTGAAAAATAATATGGGGGAATTTAGATAGTGGTGAATAAGGGTGTTGACGTGTCTTTGAATGAATATCATGATCTTAGTTTTCGTTTTATAGTTGCATTATTTTTTTAGTTTCACATTGTATCCGGCAAGTAGCAGGGTAGGTAAAGTGAGTAGTGTTGACAGTAGTCAACGCGCCATTTTCCTCGACATTAGAGTCAATAGAAGAATTGAAAATATTATATTTAATTTCCTTAAATGGGAATCGAAGCCGCAACCTATCACATGCTTGTAGGGCCACAAGCATGTGATTGTAAACCAGAAAGGCGCCACGACTGGCCTCAAATACTTTAATAATACAAAATCATCATATCTGGTTCAATTTCACGAAGTGTAATCTTAAATAGTAAAGAATAATAAATGTATTTTTAGTATTTTAAGCCTTTATGCCTTTTTGGAGTGATCAGTGAGATGGAGATTTCAACCGAAGCATTATTAATTTCAAAGAACCGTAGAGCTGTGTGATATTTATTTTATACCTGTTTCATAGCAAATTTTGAGGCCGTCGTAGCACAGGGACACAACTATTGATGTAAACGCGACAGTTGTTGGTTCGATTCCCCTTGGAGGAATGAAATATTTAATATTTTTATTTTCTCGCTCTGGTAACGAGTCAAAGCATGGCGTTGAGTTTCGCCACTCAGCACGCAATGCCTCCAGAATTCGGCGAAAAGGGAGCTCTCCTGCTTTCGCTGCTGGGTGCGGGATACAGCTTGAAGATGGATTGATTTCCAAACACAAAATTTTCTCTACTTTCAATGTAGGTTTTATTTATATAGAAATAATACAAAAAAAACTAATGATTTTAAAAAGTTTCAACATTTGAAATAAAGTACAAAATGCACTGCAATGCGATGGTTTGTAATGTGGACTCAGGTGTGCGGCGGCCTTTGTTACAGCTTATGTTTGTTGTTTAGATAGACTATTACGTGATATATACAAGCATGCTGTTGTATCACATAATTAATGAAACTGTTAGACTAGAGGCTCATCGTGGCTGTGTGCGACTGTAAACGCGTTAGTTTGTAGGTTCGGTTCCCACTCGGGGAAATTAAATATTTAATATTTTCATTTTTTCGGAAAGTGGGGAGCGGAATAGTTTAACAGTAGACTTCCTCTACATATCATGCTACAAAGCGGAATACATAGTGAAGCTGAAACAGAAATTTAAGCTTTTTTTAAGTCCATCGTGCCAATCCCAGGATATGGCAGGGTAGGCAGAGTAAACTAGTGTTAAAGTGAAATTGTGAAGTGGTTTCAAATTGGTCCATTTCACAATTTCTGCCAAATAAAAGTTAGGCGTGATGATAAAAACATAAAACACCTTTTAAAAAGGCAAACATTGACAACAAAATATCAAGTACGAGGCAGAAAAAACTAAAAAACTTTATCAAAATCCATTCAGCATTTCTATAATGAAACAACAACAAAAGCAAACACAATAGGCAAATATCAAAATATACCATCAAAACCATTACCGGCCAATCTACGTAGAGTATAGAGTATTATCTAAGCTCAGGTGGCGATGCGATTTGCAGTTAATGTTGTTCTCTACAGGCCATTCAGAGAGCTGCAATGTCATGATAATTTAACTACAGGTATTAGAGCACCCTGTGTAGCCTAATCTGTTTATTTCAGATGCATTTGTTGAGTGTTTGTGGAAAGTGATAACTTTGGTGGGGGAAAGTAGAACTAGACTGTTGGAAACATTCTGGGTTCGATTCTCGTTCAAAAGAATAAATTATATTCGTTTCCCAGGAACAGACAAGATGCAGCTACGCAATAATATTAACATTATTAAAATTACTTTTTTTGTTAAATCTTTCTAAATCGGATTATTCTATAATATTATTCAGCAGTGGATCCGAATAGGCTGATGAGACTGATTGAGTGATATCATCATTATCATTGCAGTAGCATATAAAGATCTTTACATCTCTCATTACGAAAATTGTGCAGATGTAGAAGTGGGATATTCAATATTTATATTTTCGAAATATATTTTTAAGTAGAGGGAACCTGCGAACCGAGTGTTAAGATACTATGTTCCCATTAAGACACTTCAATTCCGCGAAGAATTGAATATTTTAAATATTTCATTTCCTTGAGTGAGATCGAACCCTAACCCTTAAACGTACGTACTACGTTAACAGTCACACCCTCATGCTACCGGGCCACTACAGCCTCTATAAAATATTTAGTGCTCCTGCGATATTTTTATGCATTTTAAGTGCAATTGCAAATTTAAGTGAAAATTATGATTTTTTTCTTTCATAGACATAAAATAAAAATAATTTTTTAAAAATAACTTTTTCATCATGTATACATAACACTCTAATGCCACCTAAAAGGTTTCGTAATATAACGAGGCGAGGGCGCTTGAACGTAAAATGAACAGTGCGAAGGATAAAAGAACGATGAGGAAAAGATTGGAAAAGATAAACTCCCAAGAATAAAAGACGCGACCGACTTCATAAATCTGCTGAGATAAAGTTAATGAATAACTTTTGACTATAGTAAATAGTCTGTTCGAAATGAAAGACGATTTTTATTTAGTTTTAGCACTTAGCAGGGAAGGCAGAGAGAATCTGGGTGTCTAGTGTTAAGACACTTCGTTCCCATTAAGATGCGTCCTTTCCCGTATATTGCCGAATTTTCGTCGTATTGCGAGTTAATTGGCGCGATTGATATTGGTGGTTATGGTATATAAGATAAGCAATATAAGATATTATAAAGAATGCATTTGTTTATTTTTTAATATTAAAATTGATACGTAGTGGAACTCGGACCTGCGCCTCTTGGAAACTGTAGTATGTTATTATTTTTAAGCAGTTGTCATTTTTGGTTTTAAATTTAAATATATTTTCTTTATAAAAAGGTACCTCACAAGTATTTAGCTAGGGGCCAGTAAAAATGTCGCATTTTGTTCCATAGCGATCTAATGACAGTGAGATTTGAATATATTGCATCAAAACAAGGTAAAATGTGCCCGGGATTTGTACACGAGGGCTCATTTCATCCAGGTTTAATCCCGGAAAAAGATGAGTAAAAGAAAAGATATTTTTTTGGGGATATTTAAATTAAAAATAAATTTTATATACATATCTCTGTACAATGTTTTTGAATATTACAGCTAATGAGTTTAACTTTTATATGTATGAATGAAGTATTGTCCTTTAAATTTTGGCAATTAATTGGATAACTAAATTTAGTAACTTACACACTCTTGCTTTTCATTTTCCGCTTTTTTGTAAAACAAATTTGTAAAATAGTAAATTTAAAATAATTACATGATTCATTAAGTATATTTATATTTACAGTTTAAATTAATAAAAATTGTAAATTAAATAAACCCCTAAATTTTGTTAATTTTCTAAATTGCTATCAATATTTTTTTTAAAAATATTCTTACGAATATATTTTAAAAAATATATTCTAATAATTATCTTTTTGCAAATTGAAAATTGCTTTTAAGTTTTTGTTCAATTTCCAATTCAGCTTCAAATAATATTAATTTAATATTATTTAATAACTCACATTTTATAGATGAGTTACTTTATTAGGTATATAGTAATCGTATATATATCGTATTATACCGTATACTCATATATCAAGGTAGGCTTTGGGTAGGTAGATAGAGAAAACCTAGTGTCAAGACATCTATACTACACTATTAGCTTTAATTTAGTTTCAATCGTGACGCAGATAAAAAGGTTGTGTGTTCGAATCCCATTCGAGGAAACGAAATATTTAATATTTTCATTTCCTGGTAACAAAGCAAAACCCGACTTTGACACGCATTACCTCTAGAGTTCGGTAGAAAGTAGGGAACTGAAGCGTCTTAACGGGAGCGGAGTGTCGTAACCTCTTAGGCTCTCAGGTTTCTTCAGTCTACCCTGCAACGCACGGGATACAGCGTGAAGTTACACAAAATATATATAACTTTCTATTTGAATTAATGCATTAAACCTGGTTATCAACATACAGCAATCCAATATAATTTTTATATGATAACAAGTTAGCAACACTGAGAGAGCAAGTTCACAATCAATGTAGAGACGTGGCCTCGAGTACGTCCGAGTTGTGCAATAACGCGCTATCCAACGATACTTGTTTAGACGCGCGGCGTTTATTGTAATTAAGTTAGTAAACTAGTACTAGTACTACTGTAGTTGTAATTTAATTGCTTTTCAAGACTTCAGCTTGTAGTACAGAATCTCGTATGTTTCCGTGTATGCCTTGTTTTTAATGTCACTTATAGTATAGAGTCGTTAGAGATAGAGTTTTATTTTTTGTTATATTTTTTTTCATTTTCATACTATAATATCTCATACATACAAGGGTAGCCAGAGGGAACTTGAGAACTTAGTATATATTCTTGTTAAACGACTGGACCGATATGGATGGAGTTTTGTGCTTATATTACTATAGGGTTCCTAGTTTGTTTTAAAATACAATTGAACCGTAGTAGACAATTTAAATTATATGTATACAGTAAATAAATTAAATATAACATTTTCCTTGCATTATTATATCTATCGTAAAAAAATATTTTATGCCATTGTTGTACAGCTAAACTTGGGAGTTCAATTGTTAAAGTCCCATCATATTATTGTGTACAATTTACTAATATTGTGTTGTTTTGAGAGAGGTCTCACTTAATTATTACTTTAATAATCAAAATTAAAATATGTTAAGAACATTGATTGACATACTTTTAAATTTCCTCTTTAATTAGAGGCGATTGCAATAAAAATAATTTTAGAGGGAATCTTTTAATTAACTTAACAAAATGAAATTAAGTTATATAATATATAATTTAATAATAATATATCTTAAATTGCGTTTAGAATACAGCATTTAACAAGTAACAAATGTCTTCATCAAACGTGTGGTATAAAATTCAGGTGGAATACGTGACACGCATGTAGAGCTGACGTAGTCCGGATCCCCAAGAAAGCTTCGGGTCGTTTTATCTCAGCACCATTCGTCACTTTGTGCTAAATAATAAGTATTTCTTTTCTACGTTTATAAGAAGCGATACGATTTTAGTCGTATAATCGTATGACACGATTTTTTAAGAAAAAAATGTATATTTTTCAGTGGTGAATCACATCACCTATATTTTTCGACTATTTTACTTTAGTTCAGTACTGGTGGCTGTCTAGTAGAAAAACAAAATTAAACCAACAACTGTGTTATAAATTTAAATATTATTCAAAACCGAAATTTGTTTACATATGCATCTAGAAACTTTACAAATTGCATAGTTTTAGTATATGAAATTAGCCACTAAAATGTTTATGATGAAATAAAAAAAATACATTCCTCCGAGAAGGAATCGAACCCACAATCTTCACACTTACAATCAGATGCTCTTCTAATGTGCCATTAGATATTAGCCATTTTGTTAATAGTGTAATTAGATCATAACATAATTTGATATATACTCTTTTTTTTATTAAATTGTAAAAAAATCGTATAGACTTAATATAATTGTAAGCAAACCTCACGATTCTCTTTGTCTCACCAAATAATGTGCCAGCTGAATGGTACTTTAACAGACTGTCGACATTACTTAGTAGAGTTAGTCTTTAGTAAGCAAAATCCATATTGATTGGACGTCTTGAATTTTGCGGTCTGTGAAAAACGGCATAAGTCCACTTTTATTAAGAAAGCAGCTTCATAATTTGTGCAAATAGCAACTAGAGGAAGAATAGTCTTAAAACATTCCTTTCCCCATTTTGGAGATATTGCTTGTGGAGTGGTATAACTCAACGCCGTGATTTACTTTGTTGCCAGAGCGAGATAATTAAAACAATTCAATACACTGAATGGGTATCGAAGCTACAACCATCGCTTTTACAATCATGGTGTGCCGCTGTCTCGACGAACATAGTATGTTATGATTTAGTTTATTCTGTTTCTAAAGTACTATTTTAGACTTATATCTATTTTCCTTGGGGAACTCAGAATTAACTCAACAGTGTCAAATCGGACTTTTCTTTGGGATTTAGATATCTTTGTAGTTTTTGCGTTCTTGACAACCTTGTATAATTTCTTACTGTATTAAAACGCGCTTAGTGCGATCCCTTTGTTCCTTTTGTCACATCATTCGTGAATTTATACTAATTCAATGAAGTCAAGATAGAATAAAGATTTGTAGCTCTGCTTTATTTTTATAGAATAGAATTTGACCGCCAAATAATTATCTTTGGTTAGAGGAATTTTGCATAAATCTCCCTACAGACATGCTAACAACAAATATAAGTTTTAAAAAATGTATAAGAATTTAGACGTAGCTTGATGAGAACGTATGGCTTAGCGGTCAGAGCGTGTGGACGGTTTCTAAGGGGCGCGGGTTCCGTAAGACTCTAAAACTGTTTTTATACCTTTTATAATACCAAGCAGATTAAAATAGTGTCTAAAAAGGAGACCGGAGTGAAACATTACAACATTTTATCAATATAAAAGCTAGTGTTGCCATATAATGCAAATCAAACATAAAAATATAATGTCTATATATAGTTTGCCAGGATTATTTATAAACATACAATATTCTTCGATAAATTATACTGCATACTACTGCAAGATCACGTAACAAGATTAGAGTGTAGTTCGACCATCACGTAACTTAACGCTTTGAATAACTGTGCATGAGAAACTTGCGATCCATCCTTGTTCTATATAAGTTGTAGGGCTTTAGACATTTTGCAGATATATTTGATATTTATACTTCACCAGAATATCGAGGAGATAAAATTCTTTAAATTAAATTATAATAATTAAATTTATGTTTCCATTTCTTCGCTCTGGTGTTAAGGCACAGCGCAGCGTTGAGCTCCGTCACTCAATAAGCAATGCCTCCAGAATAGCGGTCGTATGAGGGATACAGCGTGAAGCGTGCACCTCGTAAAAAAATGAAACTAAAACATTAACATACAAGTCGGCGAAACCAAAATGAAAAACTTTAATTTATAGCCTCTAATATTACGATACCAAAGATTTATGGGATGTTTGATAACATACTTTTATCTTTCTTATTATATAATGATTGTGGAAAAAGTGGGTTAACAGGGGAGGATATGAGTTGCTGTGCTTATGTTTATAAGCACAACAACTCATATCCTCCACGTGTTTTTCTTACCTTATCGTTGCTTTGGAAGTGAATAGATTTAGCCCGAATATTACAAGTCTTCTAGCTCTTTTGCCTCGTCTACTGTCATGAACCTCTTCATACATGCCCTACGGGGACCTCCCAGTGAAGCTTTTTGCATCATCTTCCTACAGTATCCTTGATACTATGTTTCCGAAGGCCACAAGAGCACAGAAAACTTTTTGGTTAACCACCAAGAATATAATAATATCAAGATATATTTTCATATACGAGTATAATATATATTTTCGTAGAAAAAGAATTCGTTAAGAACATAGACATGAGTCACTCCGTTGTCACCATTCTATATGACTATAGTTATTACTTGCTGGCTCCTGAAATACTATGATTATATATAACATTATTTTCATTTATTTTCATTCTGTGTAACTAAATCGAAATATTTTTTAAATTGACTCTACATATCTTTTGGCGATTGCGAATCATCCAATTATACCGCTATGGCGGAACAGAATTGTACAATAGATTTCATTTAATTATTTTTAAAACGCCTGTTGGATGTGGAAAATAAATATGTATGTCGGATATAACGAAGCAGATAAGGTTTAACAATTTTATTACAATTTTAATTGTAAGAGAAAATATTAATACATATATTATCACTCAGCTTAAAACCCCCCTAGAAGCACCAAGTCCCTAGACTTGGTGCTTCTAATTATTCTTATTATTTTTTAGCTCCCGTGACCCGTACATAGCAGGGTAGGCAGATGGATCTTAGAAAATTAGTGTTAAGACACTGTGTTCTCCACTTTCCGCTGAATTCTCGAGGTATTGTGCGCCGCGCCAGGGCTAAGGATATGAAGATATTAAATATTTCATTCCCTCGAATGGGAATAGAACTTACAACCTTTTTTTACAGCCATAATTACACATAAGATAATTTAGAAACTTAATAACAGAAACGAAAACGTAAATCTGAAACGAACAGTTTGGAGACACATAAAGAGCTCTTGACCACAAAAAAAAACTGGCAAAAGCTCCAGCGTCAGTCTCTTTTGACAACTAGAAACATTACGCTACCATTTTGAACCGCCGACTCGGAATAATTTAATAGAGTAACAACTTTTGAGTTCGCTCATTCCCGTTACTTAACTTTTACGTTTTTTTTTGTCGTGAAAAAATTCCAAAGCTTAACGGCACAGTACAATTTTTTAGTATGAAATTACGCTGGATGAAGCCTGAGTTAATTTAAATTACGTTTTTTGTTAAGATGTCAATGTTTATATTGATTAGATATTGATACTTAATTGTGTTATTTTGGTAGTTTTTAAATGTATAGGTAGAATATGAAATAAGAGACTTTGTTTTAGTTTTAATATATGTAGAGCTTTATAAAAAGTTATATGAAATAAAACATAAAATGACTTTAAGTTCCAATTACAGAAATGTCATCTTTTCTACATATTTTTTTTCATTAAATTTTTTCTTCCAAAAAATGCGGTTTCAACAAACTCGCTAAGTTATTTTTTTTTGTTTTTCTAGTGGTCGAAGTAGCATTTACTGGCTTATATCAAGAAATCAATCAATTAATCAGTAGCTTTGACTGCAGGTACATTTATTTTAGACACACTAATTATATCAAACTATATATTTATATCAAACCTCCTTTCTAAAATGACCATCCAGCACTAAAGTATTGTTTCAATTGGAACTAGTAGTTCATAGAAATAGCGCTTTTTGACATAGTATAGATAGATAGACAAAAAAATACTCTATATATTAAATACAAAATAATATTTTTCTAAAAACATTGACAAATAAAATAAAATCTAAATAACTATCCAAAGCGAATGTAAATTCTAATTTCTATACAATATTTTAGTGGAAGAATGTTTTTGACAGTATTTAATAACGTTTGACCACAAAAAATATTTTGTTCTTTAACGAAAAATAGGTTATACAAATATATTAGATAGGAATATTCCAAATAAACCTTAACAAAGGCGTAGGCTTATTTATTATAAAATATATATTACTTCATTGTACTGATACTAAATTTATAGTTGGTGGAAATTATATAATTGTCAATTGTAAAATGGAAATAAAAGGTATGACAAGAAATTTTTATGAGTACTTCTCGTCGCCTGCAATTTTATTGCGTAAAATTTCGAGATGTCCTCTCTTATTGCTCCCTTACACTCTCTAAACGAAGTATGTATGAATATACCAAATTTCAACATTTTTAGTCCAGTAGTATTGTCAGTTTTTAGGCAGAAGGAGCCTAGTGTTAAGACACTATGCTCCCCACTTTCTACCGAATTCTGGAGGCATTGCGTGCTGAGACGAGACACATCGTCGTGTTTTGCCTTCACACAAGAGCGAAGAAACTTTCATTACCTTGAGTAGGAATCGAGCCCGCAACCTGTCGCGTTTACAGTCACATTACACAGCATATCCAGGCAAGTGGGTCCGCGTGACACGACGAGTGGCGCGAGTGACACCAGAGCGGTGTCCGCCAGATGCTAGACGAACGTAATCCGACTGTCAGTGAGCGCACATTCATCAAGGCGCATTAACGCGTCAGGATGCCCAACGTGGCTATGAGAAGTTCTTATTTAAACACATATGTTTAAAATTAGTAGGTTCTCATTGAACACCGTTAAATAAAATAGATGAATGATTAAAGCAAAATATTTATTAAAAAAACATTTTTTAAAACAAGCTTTGTAGATATTTTTATTGTAAATTAAGCCCTTTTATCTTATACCTATAATAAGTGGATTATGCTAAAATTTGTAACCCGACATTTTGTTGGGACGGCCATCTTGAATTAACATTTAACAAGATTAACAACAATAACGATTATCGTAATCCCAATTTCAAGTCAATTGGGTAAAATTAAACTTTCAAAATTTCACATACACTAACACACTAACTCACTGTGGTAATAAAATAAAGCGTAGGATTGTGTTCCACCTCTTAATACACAATGCCTCGAAAATTGGGCGGAAACTGGGGAACAGAATATCATAACACTAGACCCTCACTCGCTCTGCCTGCCCTACCTATTTGCAGGCAGGAAAGCTGGCAGTCTAAGTAATAATTAAATTTTGAAGCAACTGTTGAG
Organism: Heliconius numata; assembly: GCA_016802625.1. Lineage (NCBI taxonomy): Eukaryota > Metazoa > Arthropoda > Insecta > Lepidoptera > Nymphalidae > Heliconius > Heliconius numata. The sequence goes on from JAEBDU010000007.1 coordinate 456,747, forward strand.
TTTCTTTGCAACTCTTCTCAGCAGAACTAATTTCCGACCCAGTGATAGCTTTATGTTTATTCGAATAAAAAGTATTTTCAATTTAAATTGAATTGAAAAATAATAAACGAAAGTACCCGCCTAGATAAGCTCTCTAGTGGCCCAACTCAGAACTCAGCATGGCTTTTATTTTACACCAATATTTTCAACGCTCTCTCGACAGGTTTCACCCGGGATTGGCGCATTTTGTTAAACTTGTAATTGGACTATATATCTCTGTACGAAACAATTTGCATATATTAAACTTCGAAGCCTTCCAAAAGTTCTGAAAGCTTCCTGTGTATAGATTTTCGAATTAAACACTTGTTAAATTACCATTTTGTCCCGTTTTTGCACGGATTTTAAAAGTTCTAACGAAGGATGAACCTATATGAAAATATATTTTTATTAGATACTATTCTAGACAACAATTCAATTTAACTATTTAACTATATTTTATCCACGTCAATCATAGGATGTGAGCGATAGTTAAAATAAAAAAATGTATTAAAATATCAGCGTAACTAAAACTACGGTAGGTAGATGGAATACATTTTTTTATATCAACAAAAGGAACGTTTTTTTATTTTTTCATTTCCAGCGAAGCTCTGTGCGTGTTAAGCCCTGCCGATTTATATTAAAAAAAATAATTAAGCGAATAGAATAAAATAATATCGGTAAATTAGATTATTTTATTCCAAATGGGGTTAATCTAAGCTGACACGGATACATCATTAATATTTGCATATAAATATAAATGTTTTGATGTTAACAGGATTATCCCGCACTTAGTAAATATTTCATTATATTTCATTTAGACATTACTTGTTGATTGGCGGCAGTGAACAATGCACTTTGTCTTGATACCAGAGAGAGGAAATGAATATTATTTAATACACCGAATGAGAATCGAACCAATAACCATCGCATATACAGTCAGTCTTAATATAATAGCTATATAGTTATTTAAACACATTCTCTAATTCACAGTTGAAGTGGTCTCGACGTGGAGACTCTCGGGCTAATGCGTGCGTCGTGTACGCGGCGCGCCAGTATTTGCCTGCTTTGACAGTGAAGGCTTATTCTGATATTGGATTTACTTTGTAATTACTTTCTGTAAAGTAGAGACCCAATTCTCGAGACTCTAAGTGTTGAGTTGAGGAACTCACGATTAGAACCGCACTTACGATTAGAAAACAATTCATTACCTGACTGGAAAATTACTAATTACTTACATACATACCTTCTGTGTACAACCAAAAGCTATCCCACTGAGCCAGAACGGCCTCAACTCTGTTTAAATTAAGATCCCGCACATAGCAGGGTAGCCTAATATAACTTGGGAACCTTTGTTCTCATTTAAACACTTACGTTCCCCACTTTCCACCGAATTCTTGAGTCATTGCGTGTTACATTTGTTATTTTGTCGATATATAGATCACAATTACAGAATAAGTATACAGAATGGACAAACGGCAAGTGGCATTTACGGAGCTATACGTATGTAGGAGGCAAATAGATAGAACTCAGTTAGGCAAATTCACAGCAATGCCTATTAAAACGTAGCTTACTCCATAAAGGCAACGTACGGTGTAGTGTCTAAGCACTACAGGATATTGCTGAACCTAGAAATCCCATTTAAATTGAGTCAATATGCGTACGATGTTCCGGTTTGGTCATTGATGTTTATTGTCAAAGGTGAGCAATGTAATGTATAATTAGATTGACGCTGTATCCCTGCATTACCGGGTAGGTAGAGAGAACCTAATAACATGGTATTAAGACACGGTGTTCCCATTAGGACACTTCCGTTCCCAATTTACCTATTCCCCATTTTGTATCATTAATGTATTTTTATTTAATTAATTTAAATTACAACTAAGTACTTATTATTTACCTATATCATAAAATGGTAATATTAAAATTAATAAAGGATGTGCGACAGAAATGTCTTAATGAGAACGGAGTGAATATTAGAATATTAGATTCTCAGCTTCCACACCTTTTTCACAAAGTAGGCAGTGGAAATCTAATGTAAAACACTCTACACACTACACATCACCGAATTTTTTGAGATATCCCATAAAGAAAGATAAAGTGAAGAAATAAATGTATGAAATAAAAATATTGAACAATAACGAAAAATTTCTTAATTAAAATGATTTATAATAAAAATGCCAAAAGTGTTTTTTTGTATAAAAAATATTGGCCAAATTGAAAATTGTTCGCACATTCACGGTTTTTTTTATTCCATCAATTATTGTTTTCCAATTACTTGAATTACAAAGTTTCGTAATGAAAATCACTTCATACATATGTCAGGTCGGCGACCAACTATTAAATAATCAACGACGTTTTATCACGTGAGCAACCCACTTGCGGCTTCGCCCGCTTGGACTACATGATTTGTATACTTTTTTCCGCTTTACTGCCCTGTATCCTGCAAATATCGGGGTAGAGAGAAGGAATCTAGTGTTAAAATACTCAGTTCCCCATTTTTCACACATTGCCACTACACCTCTTCGGCCTCAAATTTTCCTTTTAGCAGAATAAGTTATTTAGTTCATTAGTTCTTCTATCTTATTACTATTATTATGAATATCCTGAATAAAAAAATAACGGGTTCATTTCATAATAAAATAATCTCTGCCCTACATAATATGCAGATGTCAGTTTCAGTTTCAGTCGACATATTTTTAAATAATTCCATTAAGTTATTGAAAGCTCGAGAAAGCTTTCCAATCGGCAAACAATGGGAGGATTGCACTTATCGGAATGGGGACCTGATATTAATTCAATAAGCTGGCTAGTTGAGCATCGTGCTCGTACCGCTGCCGCTGTTCCGTGGTGTATTGAGAATAGTAATTATGGGTATTTTATATGGAGGCAGGAGAATGAGTGGGAGAATAATAGAAAAATATTGTATAAATTATTTATGGAATTTAAGATAGAGTATGCTTATGCTACACTGTTTGTATCAAAGTCTGTTTCAAAGGTATCATTGTCAATTGATTTTAAAAAATAAGTCCCGTTGAGTTTATTGCACCGGTTCTTCTCAGGTCTGAGGCATTAACGTTAGTGAACTGGTGGTAGATTATTTGACGTTCAAAAAATGGTATGGTATGGTTCTTTAAATCTGGCGTTCCGAGCTTAGGTTGAGCACATATCACTTCGCCAATGTTCAAAAAATGAAGCTTGTAACTTCTTATTTAGAACGTCAAATTTGAATTGAATTTTGACACATTATTAGCGAAATTGTAGTTAAAATTTGCGAGTAAAAATAAAAAAAAAACGGTGACCTATGATTAAACCTATCATATAAAATGTTTTAAAAATGAAGAAGAAAAGAAAAAAATAAAACCACATTAAAAACTGAAGCTGCCACAAAAGTAGAAACAATTACACAAAATTGACATTTCAGTTGAGAAATGCAAAAAGAGGTAGAATGTTATTCGCGCCACTCCAAACGCTCTAACTGCGATTCCCTGACATTTGTACGACATTAACATGAGCTTTTTAGTTTTTCAAGTGAACGTTACCGAGGTTTTTAAAAATGTTGGAAAATCGTGCGATTTTTCTATTGTAGTTTTCAATGTTTTGTATATGAGCTCTATTATTCTAAGCTTTTGTGGAATGAGCTTTTACCGAATTCAACCAGTTGTTTGGTGGACAAAGAAAATAAACATATTAGGCTGTATTTCTAATTTCAAAGTAAGTTACACGTAGTACCATTTAAAACTGAAATTTTTTGATACAGTTAATGCATTCATAATAATTAAAAAATGTATTAAGATAGCTGTCTCCAAGGAGAGAAACAAAATGAAATGAGAGGTAGAAACAAAGGTACCTCAATGTAAATAGCCTGTCGTACACAGATGAGGCAATGCTCTGTGCATCATCAAAATGCAAGTTGCAGGCTTTGGTCACTCGGAAAGGAGTGAATAAATGAAAAGAGTGGTCTGATGTAAATGTTTAAATGTTTAGTTTTAATTGATATTTGACAATAGTAAAATTATATTTTAAATTGAGGCCATCTTGCCGCAAGGGCACAAGAGAGTGTTTATAACGCGACGGTTGTGGGTTGACTTAATATTTTTAATTCTGCGCTCTAACACCAATTCCAAAGCCCTGCGTTAAGTTCCGCCATTCAACACGCAATACCTCGAAAAATTTGAAAGAAAATAGGGAACGAAGAGTCTTAACACTAGGTTCCCTCCGCGTATCCTGCCGTATTCGGGATACAGCGTGATGCTGGTAAAAAAATATTTTAAATTACATTTAAATATTTTAAAGTACTAACAAATTGAAAGTTACAACACAAAAAAATGCAATTTTCCCTAATCTAGATTCTAAACCAAATGTAAGGTATTTTACGTACATTCGTATAGAAGAATAACTTATTCAGTCCGGACACGTACAGCAAGTTTATCCAGAGTCCACATCGAGGCAACCCTCTACAAACAAGCACTAAATTTTGTAACTCTCTGAAATTAGCTTGCGTTATTTAATTTTGAAATTTAAGCTTATGAAACTTAAAATAGTTATACGAGTACAGTAGCTGTAAGTTGGTTTTGTTTGGTAAGTATTACATTAATTGTTAAATTTTATTGACTACGTTAAACAGTTTGTAAGTGATACTTTACATTATCTAGAGATATGATGTGATAAGTTGAGTTAATGAATTTTTTGTTTGGCTCCATCTCCCGCACCTAGCAGGGTAAGGAAAAATTACCTGTGAAACTTAGTGTTAAGACTACCCGTTCCCAATAAGACACTTGTATTTCCCATTTTCCGCCGAAGTTAGGATTCATTTTATATTGAGTGGCGGATCTCTACGCCCCGCTTTGCCTCGGTATTAGAGCGAGGAAATGAAAATATTAAATATTTCATTTCCTCGAATAAGTATTGAACTATCACGCTTACAAACGCATGCTTGTCCTCTTGCACCACGATGGGCCTTATGTCATCGTTCATGTAAAATTTCCTATTTAAATAATATTTATTTATTTTGTTAAAACTTTAGTTAATACTAATAAATCCATAGAACCTGACTACAATATGGTCTTGCAGTGATCGCAAAACTAATTTGCGTAACAACGTCCAAACAAACGTTTATAAGCTCTTCCTTGACTGAGATCAGCTTCGAACAAATCGGATCGACGTTTGTATTGTAAATCTATTCTGTACTAGAATTAATTTTAGTACTAATTCGACAAGAGACGATAGTCTATTATAATGCATTAAATGTGTGAATTTTGTTTTGGAGTTGCGTCGCTATTTGTATGGAGAGAGAATAATGGAAGAATTTGCCTTTCTGGGTTAAGTAATAATAGTAAAAATTGTTTTAAGACACGCCGTTCCACATGCACCGCTCAAATCTCTCCTTCTTCTTCTTAAAACATTGCAAATTGAATGATGAGGGCATGACAATAATTCATTCTCCAAAGTGGGAATTTAATCCACAATAGTAGCGCTTCCAGTCAGACGCTGAATCCCTCAACCACGATCGCCTCACGAAAGGATGAGCACAGAATATAATTTTCAACTGTGTATTTAGGTCGAAGTATCAAAATGATAAAGTTCACATTTTAACGTTTTTAATAGATTATTCCAAACTATGGATACAAAAACATTTAAAATATTTTAAAAAAATGTATAGGCATTGCAAGCGTATAAGTATTTTAACGTTAAGAACGTATGGTTACAGGTCTGAACGCTTGGACATTATCTAAGAAGTATGGGTTTGAATCTTGTTCACGTTCAAATTTTTATAGATTTTCTAAAAATTATACATATATACAACCTTTTTGAACTCTGTTATAAGAGACTAATGGATGCCAAACAGCATTCACGCTAAGTTCTATTAAATCCAATCGACATTTGCATTTCAAGTGTATTCTACATTAGGAGCCGGTACAAACTCTCTAACACCCCGAGAGACGACGGTTAATTGTCCATATATCGAATACATAAATTATATGGTATGTGTTCGAGTTGACGTAGATTAAACGCTGTGATTCTTGATTGATGATTTGTTAGCAAATATCCATTAAAGTTTCCCATTTTTAAAACTGCTTAATTTTATTATGCATTATAAATTATGGAGAAGAAAGACTTGAGGCCGTTGTGTTTGACTGTACAAGCGGTTCGATTCCCTCTTAGTTTAATTAATTATTTACATTCTTCGTTCTGTTAAGAAGACAAATTACGGCGTACCACTTCACGCACAATATCTCGAACATCAGTTGATGTATAACAATCAGAGTGTCTCATCACTAGTTACCTGGAGCACTTAGATTATGTTATATGTAATACACAACTTTTAGTGGTTTCCATTTGACAACGCGCACGAAGCCACACGCAATAGCTAGTAATTCACATATCTGACTTATAACCAGCGTTGAAAATCAAAAGTTAAATTTAAACTCACCATCATCACCTGCAATCCTAATTGCCTAACATCAAAATTATGGCAAAACAATAAACAATTTGAACCATATTACAATCAACAATAATTCCATTAAGAAGAGTCGAGTCCAACAGACCAGTTAGCGAAGTTAGCAAAGTTATTAATAAAGTCGTGAGGTCAGGTTTATCTTAGAGATCCCGGTCCACGTAAGCTTTAAGCGGTAAGTAACTTGTAAGTTCAGTTATCAATATTAAACGCTTTCTCAACATTGTCGGAAACTTTGGATTGTTTTCTCCTGAATATTGATGTGGAAATACTATTTTTGTGGAGGTATCTTAGGTAATTGTAATGGAAATTGTTTTAGTTTTGTATCAATAAAATAGTAGATACCTATTATATATCATTTTATTATTTATAATTAAAAATATATATGCTGAGGTAACGTGGTCTGATTGCATAAGTTATATTAATTCGAAGTAGTCTTGAGAGTCGTGACGTAGCGGATAACCTCCAAGCTCTACGACATGACGAAAGGAAGTGACGTGCTATATCTGTTCTTGGAGTTAGACCCCAGATGCTCCAGGTGCAGCACAGTTGGGTCTCCCCAATGGTCTATCCACTAAAGATATTTAAGACCGTGCAAGGTACAGTTGAATCAGAGAGCGGACCGTGGCAACAAAGCCGAGTGTAGTGCCAGGTATTACCCATATAATGCTACTAATGCAGGAAATATAAAATAACTAATCCCCTCCAGTGTGCATCGAATCCACAATCGTCGTGTACGCAAAGTGATACTTCATTAACTTATATCTGTATTCTTACAAAATATAACGATCGAAGTAATTACAACAGTACACTCAAAGTCTCGTCTGGATGGAGGCTTTCAAGTTTGTTTTTGAAAAGATTATCAATATCAGTTGAGTTGTGATTAATGACGCGTCAAGTTCACGCGACAAATGATCTTCGACGTTATAAGTGTCTAACAAAGTGCTACCTCTGTATATATTACAGGTATAGCTTACTTTTGACCATTATATTTTATAGCTATCTAAAATAACTTTCTATTCTTTTTTACCTCCAAGCCGGCCGGCAGAGGGAATCTAGTGTTAAAATACCCTGTTCTTCACTTTCGGCTGAATTTTATTAGCATTGCGAGTTGAGTGGCAGAACTCAACGCCTTGCTTTCTCTCAACATCAGAGGAGAGAAATTAAAATACAAAAATTTCATTTCCTCGAGTGGAGATTGAACAAAAAACCTGTCGCATTTACAGTCACGCTCGCGCTCGTACCACGACTAGCCTCTAGTCTACTTTTGACCATTATATTTCAGAGGTAATACCTGTAGTATCTGAAATATTTTTCTATTCTTAGTAGGATAAACTACTTTAAAAACGCTTCACACAATTTTTTAATAGAAAACAAACAAAATCCTAGGCGTATCCGGAATAAAATTATTATATGAAAATTCCGCCCTCATTGTTTAGGTCCACGTTATAATAAAGTGGCTTTATTGACTCAGCGTGTACGAGCGCTGTAATAATCGCTTGATTTATTAAGGTAAATTACATACCGTAAAAATTTACGTTCTTGTGTTGAAATTAGTAAATTGTACCCACAGACTTGTATTCAATTATGTAGGGAAATATTTGTGGAATTATATTTTTGTACCTTTGTTATATTAGAACGGTGTCGGGTTGGAAATAATTTGACGGCGGATGCAGTTGCAATTTTGCTACACAATGAATTAGTTAAATTTTCCGTTTTAATGAAACTCAGGCTTTGTATTCTGTCATTCAATATATCTCAAAATTTTCGACGAAATCTGGAATAAAGTACTTTATTATTTACAGGATACATCGTGCACTGAATAAGAATAGAAAAATTTATCAACATAGATTTTTTAAAGATATTTCGCGCACACTATTGATATTGTCGCCTACCCGCGACATATTTCGCGGGTAGGCGTGAAAAAAGTGAACAGCTGTTAGAAAAGCTCTGTATTTATTTTTTTATATTTTATTTTATTTACAAGTATTTTAAACTTCTATATGTGCTAGTGAAACTAAGTACCTAAAGCTAGTGTTGTCCTATATTGAGTTTCTACAAATAATAATAAAATTACTTCATATTCAACCATGGATGCTATTAAGGAGTCCATCACTGCTATGGCTGACATGTTTAACGCCAGGATGAACGAATTTCAACAAGATCTGAATAAAACTTCATCACCAGTGACCGTGACAACAATTGCTGCAGATTTTACTTCTTTTAAAAGGTTCATCCACACTGCGCTTAGTACCTTACAAAAACAAGTTGAACTGCTGAATCTGGAGGTTGACCGTATGGAGATGTCGAGGAGACGTAAAACACTCCTTTTCCATGGTGTAGGTGAGAGTAAAACAGAAGATGTTGAGGCACTGGTTACAAATATTGTGGCGGATGACCTTGACCTTCCTAATTTTTCTACAACATGCATCAGGTCAGCGTATCGTCTTGGTCGTTTAAACGGAGAGAAACCTCGGCCAATACTGGTAAAATTTGCAACTCCACAGATGCGTCACAATGTTTGGATCGCTAAATCTAAACTCAAGGGTTCAGGTATCACAATATCTGAATTTCTAACGAAAAATCGACATGGTGTATTTATGCTGGCTAGGCAACGATTTGGTGTGGGGAAATGTTGGACACGGGATGGCCTCATTCACATAATTGCTCCAAACGGTTTGCGTTACCGAGTGGAGTGTAATGCAGATCTCCAGGAAGTGCCTGTCGCTTCATCTAAGTCACCACCAACAAAACAAGGGACTGTGGTTGCTATAAGCACCGACAAAGACAATAAAGTGATTGTTCAAAGGTGTAAACGAGTGACTAAAAAATAACTTGTATAGTGGCTATACCACTCTAATTATTTGTTCTGCCTTTTCTTCAGATTTTATTTATTTTTTGTATATACAACTTATGTACACTTTAACAATATTATTAACTAATTTATTATTTATTTTTCTTCTCTATTTTTATTATTATTATTTTTTTATAGTAGATTTTGCTTATATCATGTTTTATTTTTTTTTTAGGTTATTTACATAAACAACCTATACATATGTATTGTAATGTCATTATTTTTTTTATTAATCTTCTATTTTTTTTTTCTCTTTTTTCTAATACTTGTTGAAGCAAAACAAAGTGTTTCTTTTTTTTTTATATATATATCTCTTTTTATTGTTACAATTTTTATAATTACAATATTTTTTTTTTTAATGTAATTCTGCTATTTCTTTTGTGATAGGGAAATTTTAAGTAGTTATAATTTCTTGTTTTGTGTACTTGTTTAAGTTGTTATTAATCTCTCCTTGCAACTGGCGGGTACTTAACTAGTCAATCAGTAAATCTATTATACAAATATTTATTTATTTCTACTTTCGTTATTTATTATTGATTTATTTTTATTTTTTAATTTTATTCATATATCTTATTTTATATTTATAATTCTTATTTATTTTAATATTTATATTTGTCTTATATATTTTATATATATATATATATTTATAAAAACATATATGGTATATACTAATAAGTTATGGCTAATAGTAATGATGAACTTGACGATTCTTTTTTTTCCCTTTCTTCCTCTCCTAGTGGATCGAGTAGTACAGACAGCTTTCTCAGTATTCCCACATTAAGTGACAACATTGATAGCAATTTCTCAGACGTTCTGAAAAACTTTAATGTCATTCATATTAATGCACAAAGTATTCCTGCACACTATCCAGATCTTCTTACTTCCTTTAATAATAAAAATATTCATGCAATATTGGTATCAGAATCATGGTTAAAGCCATGTCTGCAATCGGTTTCTTACTCGCTCCCAGGGTTTCATTTGATTCGTAACGATCGTATTGGCCGCTCCGGAGGCGGAGTTGCTATATACTTACGCTCCCACATTGCCTTTAATATAGTTAACCAGTCGCAGCACCAAACAGTTGGTGGCCCAGAACATCTTTTCATAGAGGTAATTTTTTCACACACAAGGGTCTTGCTCGGAGTTTACTATAGTCCAAACCTTACGATCGATTACTTTCCATCTCTTGAAACCCTGTTGGAGCGTCTGAAGCCATTGTACAACCACACAATTTTAATGGGCGATTTTAACACCTGCCTATTAAAAGATGATTATCGTGCCTCCCGTCTAAAGTCAGTGGTTACTGGTGCCAATATGCATATACTTCCTCTCGCTGCTACGCACAATTTTCCAAATAGCTTACCCTCACTTCTCGATTTAGTTTTCGTATCTTCTATTAATCATGTTGAAAAACACGGTCAATATCCTGCTCTGGCTTTCTCTTACCATGATCTTATTTACATATCGTACAAGATTAAACCCCCTAAGGCCAAATCAAGAATTCTTCTGCGACGCAATTTTCGTGGTATAGACTGGAACCTACTGCGGAGAGACGCAGCTGCAATCAACTGGAGCGATATTTCAAATTTTAGAACAATTGACGAACAAGTTAGTACTTTTAACTCCTTACTGTTGCATCTTTACGATTGTCATGCTCCTCTACGTCCTGTTCGGATGAGACATCTTCCTGCTCCCTGGCTCACTGAGGATATAAAACACCTGCAAAAAAAGAAAAATATGGCAAAATTACGCTACAGATCAAATCCCTCTGACCACAATAAACGTAAATATAACAAAGCCAGAAATCACTGCAATAGGGTGTGTCGAGACTACCAACGACGCCATATTCATAAATCCATAGTCGAAGAAGATGATTCTTCTAGAGTATGGAAATTTCTTGAATCCATAGGAGTAGGTAAAGCACGCAGAAGCGTTAATCCTCAAAATATAGACTTAAATAAGCTCAATAAACATTTCTCTTCTTCAAGTAACATTAATGATACTGACAAGCAAAAAACACTCAAACATTTCACTGCTTTTACCTCTTCTAACGCTCCTAACTTCTTCTTTAGTCAATTTACGGAAAGTGATGTTAAGAAGAATATTGTGGCTATCAGCTCTGACGCCGTTGGGGCAGACTCTGTGAGTCGTAGTATGATCATCCCTATTCTTGATATCATTTGTCCTATCCTGACTTCCATGCTTAATTTCTCCATTGAGTCCTGCGAATTTCCTTCAGCATGGAAAGAAGCTCAAATTCTTCCTCTACCCAAAAAGAACAATCCCACTTGCGATAGTGATTTCCGTCCAATTTCAATTCTTCCTTTCTTATCCAAAGTCCTCGAACGCCTGGTGCAAAGTCAACTCACATATTTCCTTTCAAAACATAACCTTCTCAATTCTTTGCAATCTGGTTTTCGTCCTGGTCATAGTACGACTACAGCACTTATAAAAATAACTGACGACATCCGCACTGCTATGGATACACAACAGGTCACGGTGTTAGTGTTGCTAGATTTTAGCAATGCTTTTGGCACTGTAGATTTTGACTTTATGCTTGCCACCTTAGCTTCTGTTAACATATCTCCTAACGTAATTGACTGGTTTCACAATTACCTGCATGGACGCCGTCAACGTATTCGAATAAATGATTCGTACTCGGACTGGTCTTCAGTCAATGCTGGCGTTCCGCAGGGTGGCGTGTTGTCTCCTCTTTTATTTTCACTTTTTATTAATAATATTTCCCAACATATCTCTTCTCTCTACCACCTATATGCAGATGATCTACAAATTTATTGCCATTCCAAAGTGTCTGAACTACCTGCGGCGATAAATTTCTTAAATAATAATTTACTGACTATATCCAACTGGAGTAAGTCTTTTGGACTGCAGTTAAATCCAATTAAGACTCAAGTAATAATCGTCGGTAGTCCAAAGCTTATGTCTAGATTTAACACGTCCTCTTTACCTCCTATACTACTGAGTGGACAAACAATACCGTACAGTAAGACTGTTAAAAATCTTGGCATTATTATTGACCAAAATTTGTCTTGGGATCCACAGATTAGTGAGGTGAGTAGGAGGATGTTTGCTTCGATTGGTTATCTTTTAAGGTTGCGTAATTTTCTACCTATACCAACGAAAATTGCGCTAGCACAGTCTCTCCTTATACCAATTCTTGATTACGCTGACTCATGTTACCTTGACTTAAAAGAAGAGCAACTTAATAAGCTTGAGCGGCTACAAAATCTTGCAATTCGGTTCATCTTTGGATTAAAAAAGTATGACCACGTCTCAGAGTTTCGAACTAAGCTCAAGTGGCTCCCAATCCGACTTCGCAGGAATACTCGTATTCTCCATCTTCTCTACTGTGTACTGTTTGATCCATTGACCCCACCTTATCTAAAAGAGCGTTTTGAATTTTTGGGGCGATCCCACTCACGACACCTGCGCTCAAAACACAACTTAACACTCAAAATTCCTTCACATTCTTCTTCCTTCCTTAGCAATTCTTTTTCAATTACATCTTCCCGACTCTGGAATAATTTACCTATGAATATTAGACGGGCAAAATCATTACCTGTTTTTAAACGTTTATTAAAACAATATTTTCTTACTTTCTGAGCTTCTTATCTTTTATTTATTTACATTTTGTTTATACTATAAGCTATATATGTATAGTATGTGGCCATGAATGTATGTATGTATGTATGTATGTTTGTGTGTATGTATGTATGTGTATTTATGTATATATGTTTGTGTATGTTTATATATATATATATATTTTATTATTTATATGTATTTTATTAAATTTATTATTCACACCCCCAACCCTTTCCTACACTTTACGTCCTATGCCTTAAGGTTGCCTGGAAGAGATCGCTATTTTAGCGATAAGGCCGCCTCTTGTACATTTCTTTCTTATCTTGATTCCTTTTCTTGTGTTATATTTTTGGGTGTACAATAAAGAATATTATTATTATTATATTATTATTAAAGATGTTTCGTTTATGAATTGAGCTTTATGCTGTTATATTGAGAAAACATCTATGATATCAATCTATATAATTATTTCTTTTACGTTGCGTAGTGACTAATTGACAGATTGTGGGTTCAATTCTAACTCGAGTATTAATATTAAACTGACGCCGCAGCTACTGCTATATACCTACTCGTAGCTCACATGATTTAAAGGAAACAAATAGAAGCAAATAATTCTTACTAAAAGGTTTTATCAATCAAAATGGCGAGTGACATTTTTGTGACAATATAATTGCTTTGTACGAAACAATATAAGCTTACAAAGGAAATATTCATTAAAGTTAACTGAAACGGAACGAAATTTAAGAAGTTAATCAGCGTTCAGTGACGTCACTCGTGCCGTGTTGTGTGCTCGGAAAGTTATAATATTGTGAACAAGATTTCCCATAAGAGCACACAGCCAATGTGATGTGTTTTGATCGAGTTTGTGGAAAGTATCCTGGAAAATAAATTATATTAAAGGTATATTTGAGCGGAAAGTGGAGAACTAATTCGCAAGTAGAGAATGAGCTCGCAGAAGAATACATTTCCAGATTATTTCCAGTTTGATATAGAATGAGAATATACTTTTAGCACTGGGAACGTGTGTATGTGTATGCTACACGGTATAAAATCCTGAAATATTACATGTAAGTTCTTTAGGAAATATTGGGGAAGAAACAACGGGACTTGAAGTGTTGTAATTTACGCAACATAACAAAAAAATCATGAAGACAAAGCGAACAATTGCACTGCAATCCAGTTTCGCTTAGTACAACTCCATAATATCGAATATATGGTAAATAAATGAAATCTTAAGGGGTTTTTTCCATAGCTTTAGTTACTGTAGCCTTATTCTGTTACCTATGGATTGAACACATTAATCATTCCACCAAAGCTGTAGGGGAGGCGTTGTTACAGATTATCCTGAGAATAATCTATTCTTTATTTATATTCGAAATTGAAACATACAAAAAATAATGGTAAAATCTTTTTTACCTGGCTGAAACATCTGGCTGAACCGCGGTGTTGAGTTCCGCTAACAATAACACGTAATATTACGAAAAATTTTTTTTCTGAATTAAATTATTTTGGTTTAATCCGCGTGATTTATTTATTGTATAATATTTTTTCACATTAACAATCACTTTGCAGTTTTCTTTCATTGCTTGCTATCATTGATATTGATCGAGCTAGACTGCTTGTGGCTACGACCGCGGGCTGAAAAAAGCCTGCTGCCGTACTGGGCGGATGATTTTAAAATCTGTGTTTTAATAGGATATACCAATAATTTTGACCAGAACCTGAAATATTTGGCTCCTTGCAACTCTAACAAAAACTTTAATCTTTCCGTGTAGAAGAGACAAAATTTACTTTATCCACACCAGCTGAAAGTACAGCAGCGGGCAAGCTTATTCCGCAATGAAATTATTAATTTGCATGAAAAATTTCAATAACTGGGCATCCAAAATTAAATTTATAAATTTTTGAGGCACGTAGTAAGAGGTAAATTATTAAATGCGTGTATTTTGCCAGTTATGTTGAATACCCAGTGGCGTGAGATTTTAGCACCTGCCAACATGGTCAAAATCTATACTATGCTAAAACTGAAAAACGTAGTGATATGCCTTTATAATCTCTCTGTCCATCCTCCAAAATACAAATAATGTTGAAAAAATTCCTACACCAACAAAATAAAGTTCTAAACAATTATAATCTAGCTAGTTATAATGAAATAACCTTACAAAATCAACTGTGTGTAAGCTTTTAAAACGTATACTCTATTTTCGATGGAGCTAGTGTACGAAGTGAGGGGAAACTTTAAAATGTTTTTGTTACGTACCTATTATACGAGTAGGTTAGCTATACAAGTTTCATTAAAGTTTTCTTATAAACAGTGCACTGGCGGTAGAAGTAGGAGTGGACTAACTATATACTCGTACGTACACAATGTGTGAATTGGCTCTGACTTGCCCTGATTTTTTCAGCTTCAGGCTAATTTCCATCGAATTGCGTGTTGAGTGGCGGAACTCAACGCTGCGTTTTGCCTCGTTACCAGGAGATGAAAAAAATTATTATTTCATTTCCTTAAGTGGGAATTGAGTATACAATCTGTCACTAACCTAACCTAACCTAACCTGCTAAGTTAACAGGAACTTATAGCGCAGTGGGAAATTGGATGTCGTAAACCAACATTTTTATACAACATTTATTATTTATCCAACAGACGGCGATTTATGAGAGAATTTATATTCATAAAGCTATAAAAAATAATCTGTTTTAAAATAACATTTGTAATAGGTACTATACACCACAGTTGTTATGACAGCAGGGGAAGGCAGGCAAGGGAGGGAGGGTAGCGTTCATACACTTCGTTCCCTACATTGCGTGTTGAGTGGCAAACTTCAACGCAACGTTTTGTCTTATTGCCAGAGCAATCAACATGCTGCTGCGTCGCGATGGCCGAAATTCAGAATTTCAAAAACACGTATATATAAGTACGTAGTATAGTCAGTAAGATCATATGTACCGTTTAGAAAATTGGACGCAGCGGGATTTGAACCTGTGCATCTTGGAAACCGTGCCATAGTTTTACTTTCACTATCACATACACATTTATTACAATAAAAATAAACTTAAATCAACAATAAAACTACGACAATAATAACTCTACACCTATCGGCTATATATAATCCACGCAACCTAATTTCCTAACATTTGCATTCGAAATCGCCGATTAAAATACAAACTAGTTATAGAGCCGGACAATAATGGCGTAATGTTTATTTACGATCGCAGCCAGTTCGATTATCGCTAAACGTAAATACAAATTAAGATAACGCTAAATAAGTTAAAACGTTTTTAAATTAAATTATTGAGGCCGTCGTGGCGGAGGCACACAAGGGAGTGACTGTAACGTGACAGTTGTAGGTTCAATCCCCACTCGAATGAATTATTATTTATGAATATTTTCAATTTTTCGCTCTGGTACCAAAACAAATAACCCGGCGTTGGGTTCTGCTACACAACACGCAATAGACTATAAATATATCTGTAGATAACCAGAAACACTGTGCATGGCAGAGTTTACAATTTGCAATATACTACGGAATACATAATATTTATTCCGTAGGCGAGCTGTGGGACATTGAGAGGCTGTAGAAACATGCGATAGATTGAGCAAGACTCGTTATATCAATATGCATGTGTCGCAGCGCCGCGGGCTAGTTCAATGAGCGACGAGTGTAAGCTCTACATTTGTGTCTTGAATATACTACATCTTGTTTAGATAGGTTTAACAGAAAATATTGTTTGATGCTGGCAAAAGTAGCTGATGGTAAACGAGACGATTTATGGTGAACCGTAGTGGGTTCAACTTCCGCTCGGTGGATTTTATTTTGTTATTTATATTGCGATCAAGAAGTAGTGTCCTAACACTAGATTTTGCTCAGGCTAGTCTGTTAAATTATATTTTCTGTGTAGCTAAGCTGTTGAAATTACAACCGAAAATCATAGCTTTTTAAGATATATTAAAATAAACGAAAACTCAATGCTTTTTATAAAATACTCTCACAAAAAATATATTTGAACAATAAGTGCTTTCCTTTCCAC